>NIVC01001372.1:187500-220000 GCA_002269645.1 Macrostomum lignano
AGTGACACGATGAAAGAGTGACACGATGAAAGAGTGACACGATGAAAGAGTGACACGATGAAAGAGTGACACGATGAAAGAGTGACACGATGAAAGAGTGACACGATGAAAGAGTGACACGATGAAAGAGTGACACGATGAAAGAGTGACACGATGAAAGAGTGACACGATGAAAGAGTGACACGATGAAAGAGTGACACGATGAAAGAGTGACACGATGAAAGAGTGACACGATGAAAGAGTGACACGATGAAAGAGTGACACGATGAAAGAGTGACACGATGAAAGAGTGACACGATGAAAGAGTGACACGATGAAAGAGTGACACGATGAAAGAGTGACACGATGAAAGAGTGACACGATGAAAGAGTGACACGATGAAAGAGTGACACGATGAAAGAGTGACACGATGAAAGAGTGACACGATGAAAGTGCTAGTGGATACACTAGTGGGACAGACATGGGTACAGGCCAAGGTACACCAATTTACTAACAAAAGTAGTGTTATCTTCACGCTAGTTCTAGGATAAGCAAATTCTTAGCAGTCCATGACTAGTTTCCAATCCAGATAAGGCTAACTCCTAGCAGTCCATGACTAGCCCAGATGACTCGCCAATGTATAGGTAGAATCGATCATAATAATTGGTCTGTAGGAAAAAAGATATAGGTAAGAAAAGATAGGGAATGAATGGACGAAATTCATGCAAGGCCTTGAAGAAAATGGCGGGTCTGTAACCAAGTCGAAAAATCAGCAGATTTTATCTGCCAGTATGGTCGAGGTAAAGAAAAAATAATGGAACTGCTCATAGGCAAGCACACGCGATGGCACAGTATTATTCGCTCCGAGGCAACAAGAAAAGACAAATGAGGCCAGGGAGAAGGTTCAGATGAAGAGGAGGGAGATGCGAGGGGAGATACAAAAGAGGGAAGCAGAAAAGCGTTGCAAAGCGAGTTTGCAGTGACGTTGGCCAAAGCTAGGGAGGTAACGGAGACTGCAGCTTATGCAAATAATTGCTCAGAATGGTAGACAAGGTCGTGAGGGGGTCCAGGGGCTGTTAGAGCTTTAAAATGGTTGTCAGGAGCT
Source organism: Macrostomum lignano (assembly GCA_002269645.1). Classification (NCBI taxonomy): domain Eukaryota; kingdom Metazoa; phylum Platyhelminthes; family Macrostomidae; genus Macrostomum; species Macrostomum lignano. Next base: position 188,585 of record NIVC01001372.1, read on the forward strand.
GTTAGAGCTTTAAAATGGTTGTCAGGAGCTGTTAGAGCTTTAAAATGGTTGTCAGGAGCTGTTAGAGCTTTAAAATGGTTGTCAGGAGCTGTTAGAGCTTTAAAATGGTTGTCAGGAGCTGTTAGAGCTTTAAAATGGTTGTCAGGAGCTGTTAGAGCTTTAAAATGGTTGTCAGGAGCTGTTAGAGCTTTAAAATGGTTGTCAGGAGCTGTTAGAGCTTTAAAATGGTTGTCAGGAGCTGCTAGAGCTCTAGAATGGTTGTCAGGGCTTGTTAGAGCTGACTCTCAGGAGTTGTCAGAGCTCTACAATGGATCTCAGAAGTTGTTAGAGCTCTATAACGGGTGTCAGGAGATGTCAGGACCTCTAGAACGGGTGCCAGGAGATGTCAGGAGCTCTAGAACGGGTGTCAGGAGATGTCAGGAGCTCTAGAACGGGTGTCAGGAGATGTCAAAAGCTCTATAGAATGGGTGTGTCAGGGCAGATTGAAGACCTTAAAAAGTTATAAAAAAATATGCGTATATCTCAATCGCTAGCTTACATAGCATTTTAACAAGATGCAACACAACTTACTTTTATTTATTTAAGTTGAAGCGTCACTGTTCGATTAGAAAACGATAGGCAAGCATTAGCATGGAAGGAGAGGCGATGAGTGAGTTATAAAATCAAACCTTGGTCAGCGAGATCTCAGATTCAGCCAATCAGCAAGCAGAGACAGATTTTGTGAAGCCAGGTGGGCCAATACTGCAGCAGTTGAGTGAATGGCACTGAATGCTGAATCATTCTTTTTATTGCAGTTAAACGCTAGGATTTTCCAGAATTGAATTACCAGAATATTTTAGATATAAAAACCTCGAATCAGCTTTTTTAGGGTCGAGCAATCACACCTCATTATGTAGGAAAACATGTTTATGTGGCTAGCTTTGATGACACAATATTCACCTAAATCTGAAGTGAGCTCATCGTATTAGCTAGTAGGTTTTATTACCCTGCGCATCTCATTATTCACTGGATTTTATTACCCGACGCATCTCATTATTCACTGGATTTTATTACCCGACGCATCTCATTATTCACTGGATTTTATGACCCAACTCATCTCATGATTCACTGGATTTTATTACCCAATTCATCTCATTATTCACTGGTTTTTATTACCCAATTCATCTCATGATTCACTGGATTTTATGACCCATTCATCTCATGATTCACTGGATTTTATTACCTAATTCATCTCATTATTCACTGGATTTTATTACCCAATTCATCTCATGATTCACTGGATTTTATTACCTAATTCATCTCATGATTCACTGGACTTTATTACCCAATTCATCTCATGATTCACTGGATTTTATTACCCAATTCATCTCATGATTCACTGGATTTTAAGACCAAACTCATCTCGTTATCTAAAGAATTTTATGATTTTTCATGACCCAACTCATCTCACTACGAGTATCCAAAGGATTTTAAGACCCAACTCATCTCGTTATCTGAAGGATTTTATTACCCAACTCATCTCGTTATCTGAAGGATTTTCTTACCCAACTCATCTCGTTATCTGAAGGATTTTATTACCCAACTCATCTCGTTATCTGAAGGATTTTATGACCCAACTCATCTCGTTATCTGAAGGATTTTATGACCCAACTCATCTCGTTATCTGAAGGATTTTAAGACCCAACTCATCTCGTTATCTGAAGGATTTTATTACCCAACTCATCTCTTTATCTGAAGGATTTTATTACCCAACTCATCTCGTTATCTGAAGGAATTTATGACCCAACTCATCTCGTTATCTGAAGGATTTTATGACCTAACTCATCTCGTTATCTGAAGGAATTTATGACCTAACTCATCTCGTTATCTGAAGGATTTTATGACCTAACTCATCTCGTTATCTGAAGGAATTTATGACCTAACTCATCTCGTTATCTGAAGGATTTTATGACCTAACTCATCTCGTTATCTGAAGGATTTTATGACCCAACTCATCTCGTTTTTCACTTGTTTGTTTGATCTAGAATTTAACCCTTTTACCAATAAATAATTTTTACGATTTAACTAGTACCTCTATGGTAATTTCGAACCCTTTCAAAATGCAATTTTTGATCTAAAAGACGTGTCACTATATGACAGTATCGCAGCACCACTTCAAGTTGTCTCAAGTGGATTGTTAAAAAAGGATTCAAAAAGCGTTGTGACTGAGCACCACTCTGACTCTGCTCACCAGCTCCAGACTCACAATCTCAGGAAGTGGAAGTGGAAGATCCCGCAGCTTCATCTAAGAGCTTACTGACGGATTCATTTTAACAAAAGCTTGAATATTTAAACTGTCCTAGTCACGGGGAGGATTTTTTGGGGAGTGAATTTGGGGGTATAGCATTCAAAGGGCATCAGTTATTATGATGGATTAAAATAGATTAATAATAATAGTCGACAGGTCAGGGTTGGGCTGTGTTTGTGCCATGCTTGTGACTATATGCTTTTGTCATAAGTTATGATTTTGCTAAATTTACTGGTAAATTATAGTGCTATAGAAGTCACTCGCACCCGATATTCACGGCTTCACAGTTTTCATGCAAGCTTTCACAGGCCTCAGAGTAAATCTTCACAAAGTTCATTTAAGTTGAACTTCAATTTCCAGATCTCAAGCAAGTCTTCACGGACCTCAAGCAAGTCTTCACACAGATCTCAAGTAAGTCTTCACAGACCTCAAGCAACTCTTCACAGACCTCAAGCAAGTCTTCACAGACCTCAAGCAAGTCTTCACACAGATCTCAAGTAAGTCTTCACAGACCTCAAGCAACTCTTCACAGACGTCAAGCAACTCTTCACAGACCTCAAGCAAGTCTTCACACAGCTCTCAAGCAAGTCTTCACAGACCTCAAGCAAGTCTTCACACAGATCTCAAGCAAGTCTTCACAGACCTCAAGCAAGTCTTCACACAGACCTCAAGCAAGTCTTTACACAGATCTCAAGCAAGTCTTCACAGACCTCAAGCAAGTCTTCACACAGCTCTCAAGCAAGTCTTTACAGACCTCAAGCAAGTCTTCACACAGATCTCAAGCAAGTCTTCACAGACCTCAAGCAAGTCTTCACACAGACCTCAAGCAAGTCTTCACACAGATCTCAAGCAAGTCTTTACAGACCCCAAGCAAGTCTTCACAGACCTCAAGCAAGTCTTAACACAGACCTCAAGCAACTCTTCACAGACCTCAAGCAAGTCTTCACACAGATCTCAAGCAAGTCTTCACAGACCTCAAGCAAGTCTTCACACAGACCTCAAGCAACTCTTCACAGACCTCAAGCAAGTCTTCACACAGACCTCAAGCAAGTCTTTACACAGATCTCAAGCAAGTCTTCACAGACCTCAAGCAAGTCTTCACACAGATCTCAAGCAAGTCTTCACAGACCTCAAGCAAGTCTTCACACAGACCTCAAGCAAGTCTAACTCTAGTTCTTCTGGAAAAATATACCTGAAAAAGTTTCTATTGACAAGATAAAAACACTCGAGTCGCTTTACTCACTACTGCCAGTAGATAAAGTAGACAAACCGCAGACTTCTTCTCTAGCGGTTAAACAGACTGACACTCTGTAGAGCAAGTTCTTATTAATGCCAGAGATGATGCTAGTGGAGTCCTCGATGGCCAAGCAGTACTGGTAAAGCGACCAGGATGTTCCAGAATCGTCCGAAGATTCAATTCTCAAACAGTAGTCAGCAGTCTGTTGCAGAGTGATTGACAATTTGGTGCCGTCTTCAGTCAGCTCAACTTTGGCTGGCTTGGGCAGTGACAGACTGGCTGTCACCTGGCTGATCGCTGTGCTGTAGTTGCTCTGGCCGAGGCTGTTCAGACCGTAGATCTGGTGGGATGATTAAGGTTTAACCTTGGTTCGAGTTCCCCCGTGTGATGTTTCAAGCTTGTGAATTTTTGAGCTTAGGAAGTTTCGAGCTTGGGAAGTTTCGAGCTTGGGAAGCTTCGAGCTTGGGAAGTTTCGAGCTTGGGAAGTTTCGAGCTTGGGAAGTTTCGAGCTTGGGAAGTTTCGAGCTTGGGAAGTTTCGAGCTTGGGAAGCTTCGAGCTTGGGAAGTTTCGAGCTTGGGAAGCTTCGATCTTGGGAAGCTTCGAGCTTGTGAAGCTTCGAGTTTGTGAAGCTTCGAGTTTGGAAAGCTTCGAGTTTGGGAAGCTTCGAGCTTGTGAAGCTTCGAGCTTGTGAAGCTTCGAGTTTGGAAAGCTTCGAGTTTGGGAAGCTTCGAGCTTGTGAAGCTTCGAGCTTGTGAAGCTTCGAGTTTGGAAAGCTTCGAGTTTGGGAAGCTTCGAGCTTGTGAAGCTTCGAGTTTGGAAAGCTTCGAGTTTGGGAAGCTTCGAGCTTGGGAAGCTTTTAGTTTTTTGCATTTTTGAGCTGTTGTAAAATTTCGAGTACCTGCAAATGTTTGCTAATCGAATTTCGAAACCGGAGGAATTAAAACCAAGTCAGAACACAAACCTGAATCGTATAATTTGTCCCCGGCAACAATCCAGTGATGTTAGTCAAAGTCGAGGTGTCGCACCGTCTCGTGCTGGTCCTGACCTGGCCGGTGGCTCGGTCCCTAGTCAGCACCCGACTCCAGTACTGCACGGGACTTCCGCCTGAGAACGCCGTCGACCAGTTCAGCGTTACGAAGTCCCATCCGGATGACGTCACACGCAACTCGGTTGGCGGATCGGGTACCGTTGGGGCTAGAACCCGAAAATTTATTTGCGCACTGCCTAAGCGGTTGGTTGCTAGGCAGGTGAAAATTCCCAGATCAGGAACTCGTTCCAAATGGCTCAGGTATCTGTAGGGTATGGCCGAGTCCGACTCGAATCGAGCTGAGGTGTCCACACTTTTAGTCTCGCCGGTTGGCAGAGTGAGTTGCCAGCTGATGGTGGGCCGAGGCTGGGCCAGAACAGGGCAGGTGAAGTCCACCGATGTGCCCTCTGGCTTGGCGATTTTTGTTTCCACTGGGGCGATCAGCGGTTTGACTGTGGGGTATAGTGACGGTAGACAAGTTAGAATGATGGTAGACAAGTTAGAATGATGGTAGATAAAGTAGAGTGACGTAGATAAGGTAGAGTGACGTAGATAAGGTAGAGTGACAGTAGATAAGGTAGAGTGACAGTAGATAAGGTAGAGTGACAGTAGGTAAAGGTAGAGTGACGTAGATAAGGTAGAGTGACGTAGATAAGGTAGAGTGACGGTAGATAAGTTAGAGCGACGCTAGATGAAGGTAGAGTGACGTTAGATAATGTAGAGTGACGGTAGATAATGTAGAGTTAGGGAAAATAATTTAGAGCGACGTTAGATAAGGTAGAGTGACGGTAGATAAGGTAGAGTGACGGTAGATAATGTAGAGTGACGTTAGATAATGTAGAGTGACGGTAGATAAGTTGGAGTGACGGCAGATAATGTAGAGTGACGGTAGATAAGGTAGAGTGACGGTAGATAATGTAGAGTTACAGTAGATAATGTAGAGTGACGGTAGATAAGGTAGAGTGACGGTAGATAATGTAGAGTTAGGGTAGATAATGTAGAGTGACGGTAGATAAAAGTAGAGTGCGGTAGATAAGGTAGAGTGACGGTAGATAAAAGTAGAGTGACAGTAGATAAGGTAGAGTGACGGTAGATAATGTAGAGTGACGGTAGATAATGTAGAGTGACGTTAGATAATGTAGAGTGACGGTAGATAAAGTAGAGTGACGGTAGATAAGGTAGAGTGACGGTAGATAAGGTAGAGTTAGGGTAGATAATGTAGAGTGACGGTAGATAATGTAGAGTGACGGTAGATAAGGTAGAGTGACGGTAGATAATGTAGAGTGACGGTAGATAATGTAGAGGTTCGGTAGATAATGTAGAGTGACGGTAGATAATGTAGAGTGACGGTAGATAAGGTAGAGTGACGGTAGATAATGTAGAGTGACGGTAGATAAGGTAGAGTGACGGTAGATAATGTAGAGTGACGGTAGATAATGTAGAGTTAGGGTAGATAAAAGTAGAGTGACGGTAGATAAAGGTAGAGTGATGGTAGATAAAGGTAGAGTGACGGTAGATGAAGGTAGAGTGACGGTAGATGAAGGTAGAGTGACGGCAGATAAGCCAGGAAAACACGGAAGCGACTCTCACATTCCACAACAAGTGGAATCCTGGCAGATATTTTGCCCCTCTTATTGCTGGCCTCGCACAGGTACCGGCCATTGTCCTCGGGCCTGAGCTGACCGGTGGTTCGTTGGGCGCCTCGAAACTTCAGGTAGCTTACGGTGCGGTACCTGAGCATAGACAATGATTGACAGAGATGATTCATTAGTGTATGAAATGGTTAAGAAACTTGAGACCTATTAGAAATCTACTAATATATTTTGGACCCATTGGTGCTTACTTTGGTGCTGATAAGGGTTTTGGCACCGCTGATAAAGGGTTTCGGCGCCGCTAATAAAGGGTTTTGGCACCGCTGATGAATGGTTTTGGCGCCGACGATGAAGGGTTTTGGCGCCGCTAACAAAATGTTTTAGCGCCGCTGATAAATGGTTTTAGCCGCTTTGTGGCGCCACTGATAAAGGGTTTTGGCGCCGCTAATAAAGAGTTGTGGCGCCACTAATAAAGGGTTTTGGCGCCGCTAATAAAGGGATTTGTCGAAGCTAAGAAAGGGTTTTGGCACCGCTGGGCGCTGGCGAATGGTTTTGGCGCTACTGATAAAGGGTTTTGGCACCGCTGGGCGCTGGCGAATGGTTTTGGCGCTACTGATAAAGGGTTTTGGCACCGCTGGGCGCTGGCGAATGGTTTTGGCGCTACTGATAAAGGGTTTTGGCACCGCTGGGCGCTGGCGAATGGTTTTGGCGCTACTGATAAAGGGTTTTGGCGCCACTGATAAAGGGTTTTGGCACCGCTGGCGAATGGTTTTTTGCGCTACTGATAAAGGGTTTCGGCGCCACTGATAAAGGGTTTCGGCGCCACTGATAAAGGGTTTTGGCGCCACTAAAGAATGCACCAAAATACGGACATCAGTATTTGTAGGAAACGTGTAAATTAAACTCGTGCCATTATTTTTAACGCACCCTCCCAATCCGGCGTCCTCGCTAACCGAACTGGTCTCGACGCTGAACCACTCAGCCGGAATCAGTTTGCCGTCTTTGTACCAAGCAAAACTTGCTTCCGGTTTGGCTCGAGCAGTGCAAACCAACCGGAAGTCTTCCGACTCGGTAACCGAGGCCGTTTTTGTCTCGCGCGGCTGAGGCTCCAGCCACTCAGGCGCCTGCTCCACATCTAAGCTGATCGACGTAGTTGGCCCGTGGCCTGCGGCGTTGCTAGGGGTGCAAAAGTACACGCCAGAGTCTGAGAGAGAGACGTTTGCCAGGGCGAGGGTCGGTCCGGCTGACTCGAATAGCGAGCCGGATTTGGTCCACCGAAAACTGGGAGACGGCACGCCTGGCAGGGGGATGTGCAAAAGCGTCACTCTTTCATGGTGTCACTCTTTCATCGTGTCACTCTTTCATCGTGTCACTCTTTCATCGTGTCACTCTTTCATCGTGTCACTCTTTCATCGTGTCACTCTTTCATCGTGTCACTCTTTCATCGTGTCACTCTTTCATCGTGTCACTCTTTCATCGTGTCACTCTTTCATCGTGTCACTCTTTCATCGTGTCACTCTTTCATCGTGTCACTCTTTCATCGTGTCACTCTTTCATCGTGTCACTCTTTCATCGTGTCACTCTTTCATCGTGTCACTCTTTCATCGTGTCACTCTTTCATCGTGTCACTCTTTCATCGTGTCACTCTTTCATCGTGTCACTCTTTCATCGTGTCACTCTTTCATCGTGTCACTCTTTCATCGTGTCACTCTTTCATCGTGTCACTCTTTCATCGTGTCACTCTTTCATCGTGTCACTCTTTCATCGTGTCACTCTTTCATCGTGTCACTCTTTCATTGTGTCACTCTCATCGTGTCACTCTCATCGTGTCACTCTTTCATCGTGTCAGTCTTTCATCGTGTCACTCTTTCATCGTGTCACTCTTTCCTCCTGTCACTCTTTCCTCCTGTCACTCTTCCATCGTGTCACTCTCTCATCGTGTCACTCTTTCATCGTGTCACTCTTTCATCGTGTCACTCTTTCATCGTGTCACTCTTTCATATCGTGTCACTCTCATGGTGTCACTCTTTCATGGTGTCACTCTTGCATCGTGTCACTCTTGCATCGTGTCACTCTTTCATCGTGTCACTCATTCATATCGTGTCACTCTTTCATCGTGTCACTCTTTCATCGTGTCACTCTTTCATCGTGTCACTCTTTCATCGTGTCACTCTTTCATCGTGTCACTCTTTCATCGTGTCACTCTTTCATCGTGTCACTCTTTCATCGTGTCACTCTTTCATCGTGTCACTCTTTCATCGTGTCACTCTTTCATCGTGTCACTCTTTCATCGTGTCACTCTTTCATCGTGTCACTCTTTCATCGTGTCACTCTTTCATCGTGTCACTCTTTCATCGTGTCACTCTTTCATCGTGTCACTCTTTCATCGTGTCACTCTTTCATCGTGTCACTTTTTCATCGTGTCACTCTTTCATCGTGTCACTCTTTCATCGTGTCACTCTTTCATCGTGTCACTCTTTCATCGTGTCACTCTTTCATCGTGTCACTCTTTCATCGTGTCACTCTTTCATCGTGTCACTCTTTCATCGTGTCACTCTTTCATCGTGTCACTCTTTCATCGTGTAACTCTTTCATCGTGTCACTCTTTCATCGTGTCACTCTTTCATCGTGTCACTCTTTCATCGTGTCACTCTTTCATCGTGTCACTCTTTCATCGTGTCACTCTTTCATCGTGTCACTCTTTCATCGTGTCACTCTTTCATCGTGTCACTCTTTCATCGTGTCACTCTTTCATCGTGTCACTCTTTCATCGTGTCACTCTTTCATCGTGTCACTCTTTCATCGTGTCACTCTTTCATCGTGTCACTCTTTCATCGTGTCACTCTTTCATTGTGTCACTCTCATCGTGTCACTCTCATCGTGTCACTCTTTCATCGTGTCAGTCTTTCATCGTGTCACTCTTTCATCGTGTCACTCTTTCCTCCTGTCACTCTTTCCTCCTGTCACTCTTCCATCGTGTCACTCTCTCATCGTGTCACTCTTTCATCGTGTCAGTCTTTCATCGTGTCACTCTTTCATCGTGCCACTTTTTCATCGTGTCACTCTCATCGTGTCACTCTCATCGTGTCACTTTTTCATCGTGTCACTCTTTTTCATCGTGTCACTCTTTCATCGTGTCACTCTTTCATCGTGTCACTCTTTCATCGTGTCACTTTTTCATCGTGTCACTTTTTCATCGTGTCACTTTTTCATCGTGTCACTCTTTCATATCGTGTCACTCTTTCATGGTGTCACTCTTTCATCGTGTCACTCTTATCGTGTCACCCCGTCACTCAGTCACCCCCGTCACTGAGTCACCCTCATCACTCAGTCACCCCGTCACTCAGTCACCCCGTCACTCAGTCACCCCGTCACTCAGTCACCCCGTCACTCAGTCACCCCGTCACTCAGTCACCCCGTCACTCAGTCACCCCGTCACTCAGTCACCCCGTCACTCAGTCACCCCGTCACTCAGTCACCCCCAGCTCACCGGGACTCTCCGCGTTGGCCACGCAGACAACCGTCACATTCTGACCCCGAATCAGCTGCCTCTCTGCCGCAGATGTCGCCGGCAGTCCCGGAGGGTACTCGACAATCACTGTCGTGTCAGCCGCTCCGTCTCGCTGCACCGGCGGCCCGGAGCTCGGCGTCAGAGTGTTGGCAAACCGACATCGCCAAACGCCCGCGTCGGATCGATCGACTTTTCTAATTACCAATGTCACTCCGACGTCCGACTTGGATCGACCGCTGCTCAGGTGAGTCCAGACTACCGAGCTTGATGGAGCTGCTGGATTAGCGTCAGCCGAGCACTGGATGGTCAGCTGATCACCGGACCGAGCTGTCACGGTGCCGGGCCCGCTGACCTTGGGCCCGTACTGGATGTCTATGGCGAAAGAGGCGTTGCTGGCGCCGAGGCGGTTGGCGCCGACGCAGCGGTAGGTGCCGGACTGGCTGGGCTGGTGGGCGGTCAGGCGGTAGCGCACGCTCAGAGGGGAGACAGCTGCGGGTGGACAATAAACAAAGGCAAGGCGCATTCGTAACAGATTTTGACAAATTTGTAAAGTTCCGATGACTCCCGAGAACATATTAAACGTTATAAAACTGTAAGCTGGCACACAGGGTGTGCAGCGGCCCCGGCTTTCTAATCAGTTCGAAGGAGTGAGATTCTAAGAAATAAAATTCTCAAAAGTGAGATTCTAAGGTTGAGATTCTATGGTGAGACATTCTCAAAAAGGTAGGATTCTAAGGGGATGATATTTTTAAGGGCGAGATTATAAGGGTAGGGAATTTTTAAGGGGTGAGATTCTAAAGGGGTGAGATTTTAAGGGGTGAGATTCTAAAGGGTTGAGATTTAAAAAAGGTGGGATTCTAAGAAGTGAGATTCTAAAGGGTTGAGATTCTAAAGGGTGGGATTCTATGGGGTGCGATTCTAAGGGGTGAGATTCTAAGGATGAGATTCTAAGGATGAGATTCTAAAGGGGTGAGATTCTAAGGGTGAGATTTAAAAAAGGTGGGATTCTAAGAAGTGAGATTCTAAGGGTGAGATTTAAAAAAGGTGGGATTCTAAGAAGTGAGATTCTAAAGGGTTGAGATTCTTAAGGGTGGGATTCTAAGGGGTGCGATTCTAAGGGGTGAGATTCTAAGGATGAGATTCTAAAAGGTGAGATCTGCACAGGTGAGATTCTAAGGATTCCTTCAACATGGTCCCACAACCAACGCTGAGGCAATTCTGCCCATTCTGCTGACTCCTGAGCACCATGCAAGAGCGCCAATACTGTACACAAGCACGCACTCACACACACGCTCACACAGGGTGTACAGCGGCTCTTTGACCTTCTAATCGTCAGGCACGTACACTGTCTGTGCCTTGAGTGCACACAAGCCCCCAAATGAATGTGGGCTGCGCACGGAATCGAACCAGAGGTTGAGTGGTCGAAGGATGGTAGAATGGCTCCCTAATCTTCACCTACAGTAATAGTGGCAAGGCAAAGTGGAATCTTACTGAAGTCCCCAACAAGCCGAAAACTAAAATCTCACCGGACAGAATCTCGCCCGCGCCATTCTCAAGCTGAACAGTGGGCTCCGGATTTCCGGTTGCCGAGCACTCGATCGCGACCTCGGCGCCAAGCTCAATGGCCAGCGAGGGCACCGCTGTCACCACGGGAAGGTCTGCGCAGGCGATTTTTTTGTACAAATCGTGAATAATTCAGGTATAGTGTTTTAATTATGGATTTGGTACCTCTTAGAATATCAAGCCTTTGTGCAGCCTTGGCCTCGAGCTCCCAATATAAGACTCTCAGGGATGATACTCTAAGGGTTGAGACTCGAGGGGTGAGACTTTAAGGGGTGAGACTCTAAGGGGCGAGACTCGAGGGGTGAGACTCCAAGGGGTGAGACTCTAAGGGGTGAGACGCTAAGGGGTGAGACACTAAGGGGGGGAGACTCTAAGGGATGAGACTCCAAGGGTTGAGACTCAAAGGGTGATACTCTAAGGGACGAGACTCTAAGGGATGAGACTCTAAGGGATGAGACTCGAGGGATGACACTCTAAGGGATGAGACTCTAAGGGATGAGACCCTAAGGGGTGAGACTCTAAGGGATGAGACTCGAGGGATGAGACTCTAAGGGATGAGACTCTAAGGGATGAGACCCTAAGGGGTGAGACTCTAAGGGATGAGACTCTAAGGGACGAGACTCTAAGGGACGAGACTCGAAGGGGTGAGACTCTAAGAGGTGAGACTCTAATGGGTGAGACTCTAATGGGTGAGACTCTAAAGATGAGATTCTAAGGGTGAGACTCTAAGGGTGAGACTCGAGGAATGAGACTCTAAGGGGTGAGATTCTAAGAGGTGAAATTCTAAGGGGTGATATATTAAGGGTGATATTAATCAAGACTGAGATTCTAAAGATGAGATTCTAAAAGGTGAGACACTCAAGGTTGAGATTCTAAGGACAGATATTCTCAAGGTTGATATTCTACGGGTTGGGATTCTGAGAGGTGAGACAGAATAGACAGCCAAATCTAGCATTCAAGCAACAATCAACTTACAAAGCACGTTGAGCACGTAATCTGGACTGCTCAAATTTGCCACAGGATTGGTTGCTAGGCACCGGACCACCGCTCGGTTGTACTCAGCTCTGAGTCGCGTCAAGGTGAGCTGACTAGTCACCTGACCGAACGGCGCCACGGGAGCGCCTTTGGTCGAGTCCGCTTCGACAGATTCGAACCCCGAACCTCCGTTGGTTCGAATTTGCCAAGTCAAACTGGGCGCCGGATTTCCGCCGGAAGTTGAGCAGAGCAGGCGAAGATTCGAACCAGCGACCGACTGAGATGAGTTGGCCGTCACCGAGGGCAGGGTTGGAGCGACTGGGAAATGGAGAAAATTGAGTAGGGAGATTTCAGATCTAATCCTTAGAATCTCACCCATTAGATCTTCACCCATTAGTTCTTCACCCATTAGATCTTCACCCATTAGAATCTTACCCATTAGAATCTCACCTATTAGAATCTTACCCATTAGAATCTCACTTATCAGAATCTCACCCATTCTCACTCGTAGAATCTCACCGATTTGAATCTTACCTATTAGATTCCATCTCATCCATTAGAATCTTACCCATTAGAATCTCATCCATTAGAGTCTCACCCATTAGAATCTCACCCATTAGAATCTCACTTACTACAATCTCACCTATTAGAATCTCACCCATTAGAATAACAAATTTAAATTTATAACGCTTTTTCAACAAATTATCTGAAACTGAAAATAAAAAACAAATGCGTTTACTTAAAGTAGAAAGTAGCTACGGAAAATTTGGGAAATAGTGCAAAGTTGTCTCACGACATTTCAAGTTAAAATCGATTTTCTAAGTTCCTCTTCGGCAATTTATTCGATATTTTAACAAAAGATTAATTCCGACGTCGTTTTAATTGTTTTTAATGATTTTATCGATCTATTCAGATTAATATTCAATTTAGAACGAGGGAAGAAAAGCTTAGGAGTTGTAGGTCTTGCATTCTAACTGGCATATGTATGGAAACCATTTATTTCACTTTGCCATTTCAGAGCCAGTTATATATATGGGAATTTTATTCTCAATTCCCGTTAATTCAGAATCCCGCGGATTTGGGGTTTAGGTCACTCCAGCGACGAAAAATTAATTGCTGTTTGCTCAACTACACGACCAGGTAAGGGCAGGCGTGAGGGCAGGCGTGAGCCATCATCGACTCTGAAACATTCCATCTCTCTCTCACTTCTCCCTCATCTCGTTCATTTTTCCCAATATATGATTATCCCATATATAGAAGTAACTTGTTGCCATTGTGAACCCTTATGCCCCGCAGTCATCGATAGTGCCTTTATCCACGCAGTGCAGTGTTTGCCACAAACTGGAAATATTTCTATAATAGCAAACAATGACAACTGACTACTATAGCTAATATACTGTTTGCTGGATGCATTAAGAGATTTCAACATCCGCAATTGTCCCTCTTGCCTGCCTGCCTGTCTGTTTTACTAAGGTAAAATCTGTCTTTTCCAAAAACTTGGGGACCCATGTATGCTATGCTATCCATGCAGTGGTGCTGGGTTACTTGTACACAGCAGGCTGCAGAAGAGCAGTGAAGAGGATTATTGAGGGTGTCATATTTCCCTCTGTTCCCTGTTCTATAGGGAAAGATTTTCTAGTCGATAGAAGCAGTTTCATTCTGGTTGGCGACAGGTTGGGAGAATTGTTGAAATCCTACTGTCTCAACTCTGAGACAAAACGCTTAGACAGAGTGCTGACCTGCTATATGCATTGTATTTTATCGATTCCAATTTTGTGAACCCTTTACAACTGAGGATTGAGAGCCTGTTTGGGGTCTATGCTCACTTTGCCAATTCTATGCTAATTTTGGCAGTTTCTTTTAAAGAAATTTTATGCAAGCATTACATTTTTTGAACTGATCATTACATTTTCTGAACTGATCATTACATTTTCTGAACTGATCATTACATTTTCTGAACTGATCATTACATTCTCTGAACTGATCATTACATTCTCTGAACTGATCATTACATTTTCTGAACTGATCATTACATTTTCTGAACTGATCATTACATTTTCTGAACTGATCATTACATTCTCTGAACTGATCATTACATTTTCTGAACTGATCATTACATTCTCTGAACTGATCATTACATTTTCTGAACTGATCACTACATTTTCTGAACTGATCATTACGTTTTTTGAATTGATCATTACAATTTCTGAGTTACCTATTTCATTGTTTTCAATCGTACAGATACATTATTGAGCGCCCATTATAATGCATTTTGGCACCATTAATGAAGGCGCCGATTACTACACAAACAGAAGGCGGCACCATACCTACAGAATTCATAAACGTAATTTTCAAGCCTGCCAGCACCAAAGAGAAATGGTGTTTTTTTGCTCTTACAACAATGAGTCACTTGAGTCAGTTTAGCAAGCATATCGGCACTGCTCTGCAGTACCTTCTTGTACTCGGCGCTTTTTTTGTACCAGAAATTCGGCACAATGCATTTCCTATCAAAAAAGTGATTTTTTCCCAGCGGAACTGCCCCATTGCTGCGCTTTCAGATTTTCTTTTGCTTTCTAAGAATAGAGAAAAAGAAGTAACTTGCAACTTCATAGTCGCTTCCGGGTTTCTACTATTGGCGACTCTCCCGCTCCACTCCTCCAATATTCTCTGCTCCTAGAAGGAAGCAACTTCTGCTTCAGCGGCAGGTGCGCAAATTTTCCCTTATAAATGCGATTTTTGGCCACCGGGGTGGGGGGGGGGCAAAGTCTGCAGATGGAAATCGGGATTGAGAAAAAGCGGAGATCTTGTGCCCGATTTGCTGGTCAGCTGGTCAGATGGTAAAATGGTGTTGGCTTTTAGCTTGCTGTTACCCCTCCCTTCTCAACCTCTCTTTCTCCCTTTCTCACCCTCTCTTTCTCCCTTCTCACCCTCTCTTTCTCCCTTCTCACCCTCTCTTTCTCCCTTCTCACCCTCTCTTTCTCATTTCCCACTCTCTCTCTTCCCACTCTCTCTCTTCCCACTCTCTCTCTTCCCACTCTCTCTCTTCCCACTCTCTCTCTTCCCACTCTCTCTCTTCCCTCTCTCTCTCTTCCCACTCTCTCTCTTCCCACTCTCTCTCTTCCCACTCTCTCTCTTCCCACTCTCTCTCTTCCCACTCTCTCTCTTCCCACTCTCTCTCTTCCCACTCTCTCTCTTCCCACTCTCTCTCTTCCCACTCTCTCTCTTCCCACTCTCTCTCTTCCCACCCCTCTCCCTTCTCACCCTCTCCTCTTCCTACTCACTCTATCTTCTTTCTTCTCAACCTCCCATCTTTCATTTTCTATTTAACCTCCCAATCTTTCACATCTGATCTTCATCTCTCCACACCCACCCTAGCAAATCTTATGAATCTGTATTCAGGCCACAGCAAAAAAGCATTAGAACCACACATCACACGCAGACACGCATTTCAACTTGCGATTTTGCAGAAGCAAAAAAGAACACAGATTTTTTTCCACTGCCACTTCCTTGGCATTCACGCATCGCCACTGCAGCTGGAGTTCAACATCAACAAAAGCTTGGCAAAAAAAGAAACACGAACGGCATAGTAGCTTGCGACTGATTTTGTCTAGATTTTTGACAACTTTTCCCATGCTACTAGCGCCTTCTTGATCTTGCTCAGCCAGTTAACTATCAGTCAGTAGATTTTTTGTTGTGTCTTAGCGGTGTCTCAGAACTGGCGGTTCTTCCACCCCCATCCATGCATTCATTATTCACAGCCTCCAAAGATCCCAAGATAGATGAGATAGATATGAGCTAGTTGATATGCGACCGGGCTGGAATCCCGACAAAAATGTATTGGGGATATATAAAAAGGGATTTTTTGGAGATGAGGTCACCATCCATAACTAGCTAGCTCCACCCACTGCACAGAGTCTCCTCTGATTGATGATGAGTTCCCGGAATCTGCATTGGTAAATAGTAGACACTTTTTGGCTTTCTATAAATCTTTCACTTGTGTAGTATGGAACTGGATTGTGTAATATGGCACCAAATTGTGTAATATGGCACCAAATTGTGTAATACGGCATCAAATTGTGTAATATGGTATCAAATTGTGTAATATGGTATCAAACTCTGTAATATAGCATCGAATTATGTAATATGGCATCAAATTGTGTAGAAAGGCATTGAATTGTGTAACATGGCATCAAATTGTGTAATATGGCATTAAACTGTGTAATATGGCATTAAACTGTGTAATATGACATCAAATTGTGTAGAATGGCATCAAATTGTGTAATGCGGCATCAAATAGTGTAATATGGAACCAATCTGTGTAATATGGCATCAAATTGTGTAATATGACATCAAGTTAAGTAGAATGGCATCAAATTGTGTAGAATGGCACTGAATTGTGTAATATAGCATCAAATTGTGTAGAATGGCTCTGAATTGTGTAGAATAGCATCAAATTGTGTAATACGGCATCAAATTGGGTAGAATGGCATCGAATACTGAATCGTGAATCATTCGGTGAACCCGATTTAAACAAATTTATTTTTACAGCTAAAGTGGTCTCCAATCGATTTTATTCACCAAGCAGCTTAAGCTTGAAAATTGTGTAATTTTAGATTCGTGTGAAACTTTAAATTATTAAACAGCAAATGGAATGACTATAATAAAACTATATGATGATTATTGCCTTTGAGTTATACGTATATGGTACACGTTTAGATAGACGCTAATATTCTAGTGGTTTATTTAACACGCAATGCGAATGTTATAAAACAGTATAATACTTTTCGCTTCAGACAAACATTGATTTGCCCAGGGAGAACTAAGCCCTGAATTATAAGTCCTGAACCCTATACCCTGAACCTGAACTCTAAATACGGAACTCTAAATCCTGAACTCTAAATCCTGAACTCTGAGTCCTGAACTCTAAATCCTGAACTCTAAATCCTGAACTCTGAGTCCTGAACTCTAAATCCTGAACTCTAAATCCTGAACTCTAAATCCTGAACTCTAAATCCTGAACTCTAAATCCTGAACTCTAAATCCTGAACTCTAAATCCTGAACTCTAAATCCTGAACTCTAAATCCTGAACTCTAAATCCTGAACTCTGAGTCCTGAACTCTAAATCCTGAACTCTAAATCCCGAACTCTAAATCCTGAACTCTAAATCCTGAACTCTAAATCCTGAACTCTAAATCCTGAACTCTAAATCCTGAACTCTAAATCCTGAACTCTAAATCCTGAACTCTAAATCCTGAACTCTAAATCCTGAACTCTAAATCCTGAACTCTAAATCCTGAACTCTGAGTCCTGAACTCTAAATCCTGAACTCTAAATCCTGAACTCTAAATCCTGAACTCTAAATCCTGAACTCTAAATCCTGAACTCTAAATCCTGAACTCTAAATCCTGAACTCTAAATCCTGAACTCTAAATCCTGAACTCTAAATCCTGAACTCTAAATCCTGAACTCTAAATCCTGAACTCTAAATCCTGAACTCTAAGTCCTGAACTCTAAATCCTGAACTCTAAATCCCGAACTCTAAATCCTGAACTCTGAGTCCTGAACTCTAAATCCTGAACTCTAAATCCCGAACTCTAAATCCTGAACTCTAAATCCTGAACTCTAAATCCTGAACTCTAAATCCTGAACTCTAAATCCTGAACTCTAAATCCTGAACTCTAAATCCTGAACTCTAAATCCTGAACTCTAAATCCTGAACTCTAAATCCTGAACTCTAAATCCTGAACTCTAAATCCTGAACTCTAAATCCTGAACTCTAAATCCTGAACTCTAAATCCTGAACTCTAAATCCTGAACTCTAAATCCTGAACTCTGAGTCCTGAACTCTAAATCCTGAACTCTAAATCCTGAACTCTAAATCCTGAACTCTAAATCCTGAACTCTAAATCCCGAACTCTAAATCCTGAACTCTAAATCCTGAACTCTAAATCCCGAACTCTAAATCCTGAACTCTGAGTCCTGAACTCTAAATCCCGAACTCTAAATTCTAAACTCTAAATTCATATTCCAAAAATGGTTTCCTGAACCCTAAATCCTGAATAAATTAAAAAGTAGTGCCATTCGATTTGCTTTAATTAAAAGAAAAGTTTTCTGATTCAACTGAAAAATATCCATCTACAAGCATTCTTGATTGTCCACGGAGTCGCTAAGTAATAATTTTTTGAAATGGGTGCCATTGGATTTGTTATAATAAGAGAAGCAAAATATTATTATATTAATTTTGAAACCATGAATTTGAAACACTAATTTTTATATCAGAGTTTGTAATTGCTTTTCATTTAAATCTGACATCAATTTTTCTAATTGATTTTTTTTAAATCGACTTCTGAACTGAACTGAAGAAAGCCACGAAAGAACAGCGGAAGACGCGGGTGGGGGTCGGGAAGGAAGAGACTTGCGACCCGACTCCAACCAGAACCAGCCAGCCAACTTTGAGCTGAGCTGGAGCAAACGAAAAAAAGCAAGCAAAAGAATTGACGCCAGCCAGTGAAAGTGGTGGTGAGGCCGCGGGAACTGAGAAATCAGAACAAAGAGAGCCCCCTGTGCAAACTACCTGCATGGGCTGGGTATTTTTTTCTCCTACTCAAATGGCAGAAGAGAGTCTGCAGGCTCTTAGGGGCGTTTTTTTTTAAAGAAAACTGAGACGGCTGAAGCCAGCGAGAGAGCAATGAGGGCGGCTGCTGGTGCGGTGGCTCTCCTTGAGTTCAGTCTGAGTAAATGAGTAAAAGAGGAGCAGACGACTCTCCAATTCCCAAGCAGAGAAGTCTCTGGTGGCTCGGGACAATAATGAAGCTCATTCACAATGGACAAGTTTTTTGGCTCTCCACCCCCTCATTTTGACATGTCTCTTTGTCTATATATGGGCTATTAATGCTGACAGATGGTGGGCTGAGGTGTGTCACGCTATCCATTCCAAGCCTCCACTTCCCTTTAAACTGATTTGTAGGCGATTTCGGATTCTCCAATTTCCAGTAGCCCTGTTGGCAACCATTCTGCACATTCCCGCTGACTCCAGGTGGTGAGCACCATGAAAGAGCGCCCCCTGACTTTTCTAATAGTAATGCGAGAATAAGACACAGTTAATGCGGCATTTAGAGACTTAGAGATTTGCTTACGCAGCTGTTGCTAAATTGCTAATTAAATTTTATCCCTAAATCTAGATAAGGAATGAAATTAAACTGTTGAGAAGCCTGTAATTATTGATTGGACAACTTTGCTAATTAATTGGTTGGGAGTTTAAGCGAAGATAAAGGATGCTCTAGCCTAAGGTTGAGTTTCACAACGGGTGGTGAGGGGTTGGCGTCAGTCAGTCCCGGGCCAATTAATTAAGCTGAGGCTGACTGGCAAACATTCGACAACTTTATAACACAGGGAAGGATATAAAATAGAGGAGGAGAGAGGTAGCGAAAGGGTATAGAGGAGGGCACAGGGTGAAAATTAAAACAGAGGGTATAGATGAATGGAGAGAGAGGGTACAGATGAATGGAGAGAGGGTATAGACAAAGGGAGAGAGGGCACAGATGAAGGGAGAGAGGGCACAGATGAAGAGAGAGAGGGCACAGATGAAGAGAGAGAGGGTACAGATGAAGGGAGAGAGGGCACAGATGAAGAGAGAGAGGGCACAGATGAAGAGAGAGAGGGCACAGATGAAGAGAGAGAGGGCACAGATGAAGAGAGAGAGGGCACAGATGAAGAGAGAGAGGGCACAGATGAAGAGAGAGAGGGCACAGATGAAGAGAGAGAGGGCACAGATGAAGAGAGAGAGGGCACAGATGAAGAGAGAGAGGGCACAGATGAAGAGAGAGAGGGCACAGATGAAGAGAGAGAGGGCACAGATGAAGAGAGAGAGGGCACAGATGAAGAGAGAGAGGGCACAGATGAAGAGAGAGAGGGCACACATGAGACTGCGCTTTTGCTCTTCGTCTCAACACACGGGACTGCAACAGCCTACCACATCGACCCGAGAGCTGAAATTCCATATCAGGGTTAAACTAAGAGTTGACCTGCTTTTGGGGTTCTCAGTTGTTTTTTTAAGCAGGAATTTCATGCTGCGTCACAAAGAGGCCGCCAGCACTGCCTGCTGGTACCCCCATGACTTCACTGCTTGGAGCAGTAGTTTCTGCAGAGGTGTTGGGGAGAGATATTGGTTCCGCCTTTCCTCGCCGAAAGAAAAGACAAGGAATGTTTAGCCTTGCAACCACAGTGCCAGGCGCTTGGCTATCCTTGATCTTTGCCTTGAGGGGGAGCGAATTACTTTGCTTCCCCTATAGAAGAGGAAGTGTGAAGAAAGCCGACACGCTTTCAATTTGAGCATTTTGGTATCCATGCTCTTGGAATCAGTTGGATGTTGTTTTATGAAAGATTTTTTCTCGTCATCTATAAGTAGGTTTCTTGCATGCAATCAATGGGATTAGTCATAAACTACTGATGGATCTGCGCAGCTGTCTCGGTTTGGTGATTTTTGTGATCAGCTCAACTAGAGAGACAAATCCCATGGCCTGCGATTGTGCTTGATCTGGGAAACTGAAACTATATAGAGACTCTCCCTCTCTCCTCTCTCCTCTCTCCTCTACCTCTCCCCTATTCTCCATCTTCTCTCTCCTCCCTCTCTCCTCTCGCCTCTCCCTCTCTCCTCTCGCCTCTCCCTCTCTCCTCTCGCCTCTCCCTCTCTTCTCTCGCCTCTCCCTCTCTCCTCTCGCCTCTCCCTCTCTTCTCTCGCCTCTCCCTCTCTTCTCTCGCCTCTCCCTCTCTTCTCTCGCCTCTCCCTCTCTTCTCTCGCCTCTCCCTCTCTTCTCTCTTCTCTCTTCTCTCGCCTCTCCCTCTCTCCTCTCGCCTCTCCCTCTCTCCTCTCGCCTCTCCCTCTCTTCTCTCGCCTCTCCCTCTCTTCTCTCGCCTCTCCCTCTCTTCTCTCGCCTCTCCCTCTCTTCTCTCGCCTCTCCCTCTCTTCTCCCGCCTCTCTCTTTCTTCTCTCGCCTCTCCCTCTCTTCTCTCGCCTCTCCCTCTCTTCTCTCGCCTCTCCCTCTCTTCTCTCGCCTCTCCCTCTCTTCTATCGCCTCTTCCTCTCTTCTCTCGCCTTTTTTTCTCTCCTCTCCCTCTTCACTCTCGCTCTCTCCACTCTCCATCTCTTCTTTTCCTTCCTCCTTTACCACTCTCTCCGTCTTTATTTTTCTATTCTCCTCTCCTCTCCTTCTCTCCCTCATAATATCTCCGTCTCCCCTCTCTCTCGCCCCAACATACTCACCCAAAAAAATCGGAAAATTTTCTAATGAATCGCCAGACTCTCAAAAAGCAGCAACAGCAGAACGGAACACATCTCACCCTGCACGTTGACCAGAGTCTCAGTCCTGACTGACTGCAAGCGCAGCAGGCCCTGACACTGGTAGCGCCCGCTCTGTCCCTGACCAACGCTGTCCACCAGCAGACTGCCGTTAGGTGTTGCGGACACGCTGACGTTAGCAAACGCTGCCTGCGTTTCGTCCACATTGCCGCAGGTGCCCTTGGCTGGTTGGCAGCGGATGAGATTGCCTAGCGGTTGGCCAGCTTGGGCAAAGCTCCAGATTATGTAGTCGGGCGGTGGTTCGAGTCCGCAGTTCAAGTTGAGGCTGGACAACTCACGAACGGTGATGCTGGGCGGTAGTTGCTGGGTGACTTTGAGCTCGGTTGAGGAAACTGCGAGATGATGGAGTGGCGAGTGTGGGATGCTGTTATTAACTAAATGAGATCAAAATCAACCATGTGTCAAATTGTACAGGAACTTTGGATTATTCGCAAGAAATCTGGTCATTATGTGTCTAAAATGAAAATGGTCATTTCTATTCAAATCTGGTCATTTCTATCCAAATCTGATCATTTCTATTCTAATCTGGTCATTTCTATCCAAATTTGATCATTTCTATTCTAATCTGGTCATTTCTATCCAAATCTGGTCATTTCTATTCTATTCTGGTCATTTCTATTCTAATATGGTCATTTCTATTCAAATCTGGTCATTTCTATCCAATTCTGGTCATTTCTATTCAAATCTGGTCATTTCCACCCAAATCTGAAAATCGATTATGATTATATAAAACTCATAATTTGCAAACAATAAATTCTGACTAATTCGGAGTCAATTCACTGTTGGTGTTATCAAGGCCGCCGCTATGCCTGCCGTGTTTGCTAAGCGGCTGACTTATGTTGACTTTATTAAGCGCATTGAGCCCCCAAAGCCGAGTGTGTTACGCGACACCCACTTCAGCGCATCTGAATGTTATTAAGAACCAGAGGTGGGCTGACTGAAGGAAACCCTTTTGTGTTGAAATTTAAGCACCTCACGATATTTAGCAACCCGTGTAATCAAATATACAGCTTGGTACTTAGCTGGACTTAAGCCTTTGTACACACCCCATAGTTTCCTCAACAAGTGATGGAGCTGAGGGACTTTTTACTGCCAAACACGAGACTCAATTGTTTAGCTTTAGTCAAGAATACAAGGCATGATATCAAACTTTACACGTCGTTTTTTAGTATAAATTCTTTCTGAGTCTACACTTCTCCCACATCTACCTCTCCTCTGTCTACCTCTCCCATATCTACTTCTCCCACATCTACCTCTCCTCTGTCTACCTCTCCCATATCTACTTCTCCCACATCTACCTCTCCTCTGTCTACTTCTCCCATATCTACTTCACCCATATCTACCTCTCCTCTATCTACCTCTCCCATATCTACTTCTCCCATATCTACCTCTCCTCTACCCGTTGGCTTGCATAAGACCGAAATTTCACATCGTAGAGAACTAAATAAAACAAGGACCATGCAGAATTTTCGGCGTTGTGAAATTTCGGTCTTATGAAGCCCCTCCCCTCTACCTGCCTCTCCCATATCAACCTCTCTAGTATCTACCTCGCCATTATCTACCTCTGCCCTATCTACCTCTACCCTATCTACCTCTCCTATATCTACTTTCTTATATCTACCTCTGTCATATCTACCTCTCTCATATCTACCTCTCCCCTATCTACCTCTCTCCTATCTACCTCTACCTTATCTACCTCTCCCCTATCGACTTTTTCCTATCTACCTTCCAATATCTACCTCTCCATTATCTACCGCAGCCCTAACTACTCTTAAACCTTCGCTCAAAGGAGATTCTCTCTATTTGTTTCATGTCTTAAGCGGTAACCCGTTTGAATTTAGGACTTCACAGTGTGGCAATATTGAAGTGTCCCAGATACATGACGCTGAACAGACCCAGGCAGAAATTGGATCTCTTGAACCGCTCCAAAGCTCCCTAGTTCGTGTCCGTCAATGCACAATCTTTCTATTTTTTTCATAATAACAATATGCCCCGAAGGGCCTCTCAGAAATCCTGTATTCCAGCTGATTGCATAATCACAGGCATGTGAGAATATCCAAGCTAGGATGCATCACAAACACACACACCTCAGTTTCTATTTAATCTCCTTCTCTCCATTGTTTGCTCAGATGTGGTTTTCGGTGCGTGTGTGTTTAATCTTTAGCGTCAATATTCGAGAGTCGGATTGGGTAACCAAGGGAAGGCACCTTGACAGCAGTGATGTCACAGTGTGATGAGACACTTCAAGGCAAAGACTGCTTTGTCAGGTGTCAATGACTGACAAAACAGTAATAGGAGAGAGAAGATTGACACAGTTTTATAAGCCGTTGCTCTCCACGGATGGTTGAGCGTGAATGTCCCGAGTCCGAGATGATTGCTAGCTGATGTATCATGTAGGCTTCGAAAAAAATTGAAAGTGATGCAGACAGCCACTGAAACAGACAGACTAGATGCTAAGACACTGAAACAGACAGACTAGATGCTAAGACACTGAAACAGACAGACTAGATGCTAAGACACTGAAACAGACAGACTAGATGCTAAGACACTGAAACAGACAGACTAGATGCTAAGACACTGAAACAGACAGACTAGATGCTAAGACACTGAAACAGACAGACTAGATGCTAAGACACTGAAACAGACAGACTAGATGCTAAGACACTGAAACAGACAGACTAGATGCTAAGACACTGAAACAGACAGACTAGATGCTAAGACACTGAAACAGACAGACTAGATGCTAAGACACTGAAACAGACAGACTAGATGCTAAGACACTGACAGACAAAAATATAGACAGAGATATATACTAAGACATATTGACTGACCCTTGCGATATTAAGAAAGACACACAGACACATAGACAGACAAATAGACAGACAAATAGACAGACACATAGACTGACACATAGACTGACACATAGACAGACACATAGACAGACACATAGACTGACACATAGACAGACAAATAGAGACACATAGACTGACACATAGACAGACATAGAGACACATAGACTGACACATAGAGACACATAGACTGACACAGACAGACACATAGACAGACACATAGAGACACATAGACTGACACATAGACAGACACATAGACAGACACATAGAGACACATAGACTGACACATAGACAGACACATAGACAGACACATAAACAGACACATAGACTGACTCATAGACAGACACATATACTGACACATAGACACAGACAGAAACATTGACAGACACTAAGACACATAACCTAGAAAGACACACACACACTAAGGAAGCCAATAAAAAAATTAACTGAATCTGTCCTACCTATAATTACATATTTCTTGATTCTCATATTCCTATACAGAATAGAAAGACTATATACGTTATTTTGTATCAATATTTTTTAATAAGCAATTGTATACCCCAAACAGGACCATCATACCCAAAAAATGAGGCTGGTAATAATACTAAAAATCTAAAACGGGAATAAAATTGTCCCTTCAACCTGTCAACAGGTGGAACCCCGCCTCATCGTAAAATGGGGCTTTCTACCCCCACCTCCCCTCATTGCACCATCACACATCTCAAACTCTTTAAACTTCCATCCGCGGATGCTGGTATTAACAAAATTGCAGTTGGTAGCAATACTAGCTGGTATATGTATAAATAGTAACAAAAATATTATTAACGAGTCGTATAGAAATCTCAATTTATGAAAGACTGACGGACGCACTGCAACCGGCTCTTCTGGAGGCAATTTCAGAAACGATAAAAACTGCTGCTTTTTGAGCAGTGCGTGTGACAGCGGGTTTGAGCTCTGTGGCTGTGGGGCAGGCAGCTCATTAATTATTAATCATCTCCGATGAGGGCAGGGTGGTGAAACTGGTTCCCAGATCCTGTCTTTCTCTGCCTCTGCAGCAATCAGCCAATCAACTGGTGAGACAATGGGACTCCCCGGATGGGTTGCGGCTGCGGGCCCTCTGTTCTTCTGGCTGGGGGTTGGGACCTCCTAGTGGTATAGATAGATAGATAGATAGATAGATAGATAGATAGATAGATAGATAGATAGATAGATAGATAGATAGATAGATAGATAGATAGATAGATAGATAGATAGATAGATAGATAGATAGATAGATAGATAGATAGATAGATAGATAGATAGATAGATAGATAGATAGATAGATAGATAGATAGATAGATAGATAGATAGATAGATAGATAGATAGGCAGATAGATAGATACGAGTAGATGTGCTTCCGATCCAGAAGTCTATATTATCAAGTGTCCCTGGCAATCACCAGTCCACACAGTTCAGCCATACCCTGCATTGCTTTCAGCATCTCTTATTTCCAGTTTTGCATTCTCTGGATTTCAAAACCGCCTGCACGCAGCGGCTCCCGCAGCCCCAGTGAAGCCGCCTTCGGCGGGGACCGGAAAAAAGCGCAAAATTAAAAAAAGAGATCCAGGCTTCATCAAGCCCACAGCAACTACTAAAAAAACTTACCACCAGAAATGAAGCAGGAACAGAAGCTGAAAAAGCAGAACAGCCCAATAGGTGCCGATAGAGGCAATTGTTGCAGACGAGTCATTGCTGCTGCTGCTGCTGCTGATGAACCTGCTCCTGTGGAAGCAGACGAGGGAGAGAGAGAGAGCAAAGGTTAGATATAAGGAAAAATATCGCAGCAGAACAGAGTCTGCAACATGTAACAGAATAATGGGTTAGCCAGGAGAGACACCGACTGCATGCGCCTACAGTGTGGACTTTATACAGTTTATGAAAGAAAAAATAATCGCATAAATTTCTGGTGCAACTGTGCCGCCCGCACAAGATCAGTCTCGGTAGACTGCAAATTGAATTGTCTGTTCTTTCTAAGAAACAGTCGCATTAATTCTATCGGATTGACTGCACAGCTTAAGGCTAAACAGCTTTGGCTTAGAATTGTAAGGAACCTCCACTTTCATAATTTTCATTGTCCCACCCACTACATGCTTCACAACTGCACAAGACCTAAACTACACAAGACCTAAACTACACAAGACCTAAACTGCACAAGACCTAAACAAGACAAGACCTAAACTACACAAGACCTAAACTACACAAGACCTAAACTACACAAGACCTAAACTACACAAGACCTAAACTACACAAGACCTAAACTGCACAAGACCTAAACTACACAAGACCTAAACTGCACAAGACCTAAACTAGACAAGACCTAAACTACACAAGACCTAAACTTCACAAGACCTAAACTGCACAAGACCTAAACTAGACAAGACCTAAACCCCTTACTATCTGGACAAGATTCTGGATAATTTCCAAACTGCAAAACAGATTTCGTCAAACTTGGTCGCGATCTTGAAAATTAGTGACGCAGAATAGTTTTTCTTTATTTTGCCTTGCTTTTTTGTTAGGAAAAAATGCGTGTTCCATGTCAAAAGTTTGGCTAGATAAACTTCGGTTTTTACTAAGCCTTCACTCAGTATAATAGAAACCCATGGATAACTTACTATACTTATTTAATATCAGTGAATCATACTGCATATTCGGCTATCAGGACTCGTTCACGCCTGACTGGAAAACTCTCGACAGTCCCACTTGGCACCTCTTCAGTTCCACTCTGAGATGAGATTTCAGCTTATGCGGAATCTAAACTGTAAGTTCAGCTTTGGGGCCTCTTTCCATAGATTCACGCTGTGAAGCTTCATCCAGGAAGCTATTCCAAGCGTGAAGTGACACCACAGGACTGCCTCCCTCTCTGTGTGTCTCTCTCTCTCAACTTGATAATTGTATTAATAAACAAAAGTGAACAGTCAGATTGATCCGCTGATGAGGATGAACCATCATAAATCTATTAAATGCATTGGGGATGCTGACTAAAGCTTTTTAATTGCGCTGATGCTATTTTAGCATATCCAAAGGTAAAACTGAGGAGTTGATGGAGCTGTGCGTTCTGAAACTGCATGACCAAGTAAAAAAACAGAGTTTTTCAGGATTTTTTAGTTGGGTTTTATATTGCAGGGCGTTGTTTTCTGAAAATGCTCAGTTTGGGATCTGAGGGTGTCATTTAGGTATCCGAGGGGGTATCATTTAGGGATCTGAGAGGGTGTCATTTGGGATCTGAGAGGGTGTCATTTGGGATCTGAGAGGGTGTCATTTGGGATCTGAGAGGGTGTCATTTGGGATCTGAAAGGGTGTCATTTGGGATCTGAGAGGGTGTCATTTGGGATCTGAGAGGGTGTCATTTGGGATCTGAGAGGGTGTCATTTGGGATCTGAGAGGGTGTCATTTGGTATCTGAGAGGGTGTCATTTGGGGATCTGAGAGGGTGTCATTTGGGATCTGAGAGGGTGTCATTTGGGGATCTGAGAGGGTGTCATTTGGGGATCTGAGAGGGTGTCATTTGGGATCGGAGAGGGTGTCATTTAAGTATTTGAGAAGGTATCATTTAGGGAGCTGAGAGGGTGTTATTTGGGGATCTGAGATGATATCATTTAGGGATCTGAGAGGGTGTCATCTGGGTATCTGAGAAGGTGTCATTTGGGATCTGAGAGGGTGTCATTTGGGGATCTGAGAGGGTGTCATCTGGGTATCTGAGAAGGTGTCATTTGGGATCTGACAGGGTGTCATTTGGGATCTGAGAAGGTGTCATTTGAGATCTGAGAGGGTGTCATCTGGGTATCTGAGAAGGTGTCATTTGGGATCTGACAGGGTGTCATTTGGGATCTGAGAGGGTGTCATTTGGGGATCTGAGAGGGTGTCATTTGGGGATCTGAGAGGGTGTCACTTGGGGATCTGAGAGGGTCTCACTTGGGTATCTGAGAGGGTGTCACTTGGGGATCTGAGAGGGTGTCACTTGGGGATCTGAGAGGGTGTCACTTGGGGATCTGAGAGGGTGTCACTTGGGTATCTGAGAGGGTGTCACTTGGGGATCTGAGAGGGTGTCATTTGGGGATCTGAGAGGGTGTCATTTGGGGATCTGAGAGGGTGTCATTTGGGGATCTGAGAGGGTGTCACTTGGGTATCTGAGAGGGTGTCACTTGGGTATCTGAGAGGGTGTCATTTGGAGATCTGACGTTGAAAATTACGGCATTTTCGCATTACTGAGCACAACTCAAAATTAGCCACAACAGTAAAAGAGTCATCATATGCACAAAAAAGTGCGAAACCTAACGAACTGCTGAAGCAGAAACTGGAGGAAAAGAAGAAATTCACACGGTTGCTCGTAAAACTTTCCCGTCCTGTTATTGTTTTGTTGCATTTTTCTGCTTCTTTACTTTCGCGCGCGGTTTTTATTGCTTTTAATTCCGGGGGCGGTATCTGGGGGAGGCCCCAGGGGAGACCCAGCTTTGCTGAATGCACACTAAAGGAAACTCGCTGACTCACACGTCTCGCTCGGTGTGACTTCACAGCGAGTTTTAGCTGACGCTTTTCAAAACTGTTGAAATTTATTTTACTGTGTACCTATGCGTGCGGCGAAATGAATGAGGTTGCTTTGTCAAAATGATAAAGTGCTGGCGTAAGTAAGTAAACTGCGCATGTTATTGGCGTTGCTGACTTGAAAATTTTCGAAAAAAACACTACTTATGTTGTTTTGCTAAGTTTCTACACTTTATCTTAATGGTTTGCTTCAATAATTAAATCTATAAAGCTAAAATCCTTCTTTTAAAAATGAAATTGGTAGGATTGGAGTTTGGGAGAGAGGGACTTCTGGAGACAGGGATAGAGCGAGAGGGAGGGAAGAGAGAGAGAGAGAGAGAGAGAGAGGGGAGAGGGAGGGAAGAGAGAGAGGGAGAGAGAGAGGGGGAGAGAGAGGGGGAGAGAGATGGAAGAGCGAGAGAGGGAGAGGGAGAGAGAGGGGGAGAGGGAGAGAGGGAGAGGGAGGGAAGAGAGAGGGAGAGAGAGGGGAGAGGGGCGGGAGAGAGAGGGAGAGAGAGGGGGAGAGAGAGGGGGAGAGAGGGAGAGAAGGGGAAAGAGAGGGGGAGAGAGAGGGGAGAGAGGGAGAGAAGGGGAAAGACAGGGGAGAGAGGGGGAGAGAGAGAGGAGAGAAAAGGGAGAGAGGGGGAGAGAGGGGAGAGAGAAGGGAGAGAGGGGGAGAGAGGGGAGAGAGGAGGAGAGAGAGGGGGAGAGAGAGGGAGAGAGGGGAAGAGAGAGGGGAGAAAGGCGGGAGAGAGAGGGGGAGAGAGAGGGAGAGAGGGGGAGAGAGAGGGGAGAGAGGGGGAGAGAGGGGAGAGAGAGGAGAGAGAGGAGAGAGGGGGAGAGAGAGGGGGAGAGAGAGGGGGAGAGGGGGAGAGAGAGGGGAGAGAGGGAGAGAGAGGGGAGAGAGAGGGGAGAGGGAGAGAGGGGGAGAGAGAGGGGAGAGATAAGGGAGAGAGGGGGAGAAGAGAGAGGAGAGAGAAGGGAGAGAGGGGGAGAAGAGAGAGCCTACAGCACACGCTATGATAATTCAGAAATGGCTAAAGCACTGACTATAAGTGTCCAACTCCTAGTGAGTGGGCACCTATGCATGCTGATGAAGAGCCACGGAAACTGCCTTCACGCAAGACCCGCACTCCAGTTGAGCAGGTTTTCAGCGCCATCAGAAGTGGAACAACTTAAGAAAGAAGCTGTGGTTTATTATTCAAGTTTTATGGATGCCCCGCCCAGAAATTTGTTGAAGTAGTCTCTTAAGCTGCCTCTTGTTCTACAGTTTCTGGCATAAGATTCTAATTAATTTATGATTGCAAAATGCGAATTGATAATTACTAAATTACTGAAAGTAGATTTGGGTTAAACTGATTGTGTGACAGGTTCTTAACGGTGTCAATCGACAAGTGAAATTTATAGGTGGCAGGTGACACCCTCTCAGATCCCAAATGACACCCTCTCAGATCCCCAAATGACACCCTCTCAGATCCCAAATGACACCCTCTCAGATCCCAAATGACACCCTCTCAGATCCCCAAATGACACCCTCTCAGATCCCAAATGACACCCTCTCAGATCCCCAAATGACACCCTCTCAGATCCCCAAATGACACCCTCTCAGATCCCCAAATGACACCCTCTCAGATCCCCAAATGACACCCTCTCAGATCCCCAAATGACACCCTCTCAGATCACCAAATGACACCCTTTCAGATCCCAAAATGACACCCTCTCAGCTTCCCAAATGACACCCTCTCAGATCCCCAAATGACACCCTCTCAGATCCCCAAATGACACCCTTTCAGATCCCAAAATGACACCCTCTCAGATCCCCAAATTACACCCTTTCAGATCCCAAAATGACACCCTCTCAGATCCCCAAATGACACTCTCTCAGATCCCCAAATGACACCCTCTCAGATCCCCAAATGACACCCTCTCAGATCCCAAAATGACACCCTCTCAGATCCCTAAATGACACCCTTTCAGATCCCAAAATGACACCCTCTCAGATCCCCAAATGACACCCTCTCAGATCCCCAAATGACACCCTCTCAGATCCCCAAATGACCTCTTTCGCTCTAGGGAACATGCGTTCATGCAACAACACTCTGCTGGCGAGTACAGCACCCAAACACACGTGTCTCCACCCAAGAAGTTAGTTAAGCCCGCCGAGCATTCGACATGCGCGCAAAGAAATTGAATTTGACCTCGTCAAAAAAATGAGAGAAACAGGGGGTGAATTGTATATTGGCTGCTCTGCTCAAAGGCCAGCTCAGGAAATTAGGTTGCTGACTGACTGAGCTCGTTGGTCTTCTCCCAGTGCGGACCCCTTCAGCTCAGGGTTTCGTATTAAACCGAGCAGTCGTTTCCTATAAAGCCTGTTATAATTCTTAATTAGTCGGGCTTAGTCGTGGAAGGGTTAATCACTGCATGCATTCGTCGGGCAGTTCGTCTGTTCTTCCATA
>NIVC01001372.1:225000-232500 GCA_002269645.1 Macrostomum lignano
CTTTGAAGACTGTGAAAATGATTACAGCGTACATGTGGCATTTGCTAGACAAATAGACCCCAACTGCAAAGAGTCTGGGTAAAGTCAGCTTAGTGGTCAACAGACTACTCCTGTCGCCCCCCCCCACTCCACTTCCACGGTTGCGCAAACATGATGTTTGACTGTGGGGCAAGCCTTTTTCCAAATTTTCTATTCTCACCTGCTCTGCACAGAGTCTAGCAAATCCCATACATTCTATTTGCGTTTGGCTTTGCCTCATTGCTGATTCACCTGTTTCTAATTATCCTCGCGATATCCGACTGAATTACCTGCCTCTCTATCTCATTGTCTACCTGCCTGTCTACTTCCGTATCTACCCCTGTATCTACCCCTGTATCTACCCCTGTATCTACCTCCCTATCTATCTCGGTGTCTATATCTGTGTCTATCCCCCTGTTTACTTCCTTGTCTACTTCCCTGTCTACCATCTGTCTAGTTTTCTGTCTACCTCACTGTCTACTTTTCTGTCTACCTCCCTGTCTACCTCCCTGTCTACCTCCCTGTCTATCTCCCTGTCTACCTCCCGGTCTAATTCCCTGTATACTTCCCAGTCTACCTCCCTATCTATCTCGGTGTCTATATCTGTGTCTATCCCCCTGTTTACTTCCTTGTCTACTTCCCTGTCTACCTCCCTCTCTACCTCCTAGTCTACTTCCCTGTCTACCTCCTTGTCAACCTCCCTATCTACCTCCCTGTCTACTTTTCTGTCTACCTCACTGTCTACTTTTCTGTCTACCACCCTGTCTATCTCCCTGTCTACCTCCCGGTCGAATTCCCTGTATACTTCCCAGTCTACCTCCCTATCTACTTCCGTATCTACCTCTCTGTATACCTTCCTTTCCTACTTTCTTTGCCTACCCCCCTATCTACCCTTTTTATCTACCTTTCTATCTACCATCAGAAACGATCCAAAACCTCAAACAAGAATGGAAAAAACTATAAATCTGTTAAAAGCTCAAGGTTACAAAAAAGACACTCACTGGTTGTTTTGGTCGTCTCTATCATCACCGGCTGATTTATGGTTTGTCGTTCCTCTGGCTCCGCCACCACCACTGCTGCCGCATCTTCTGACGCACAGGCAGACCAAAGACAGGCACAGGGTGGCCACAACTGCCGCGCAACCGCAGGTAACCAAAATGATGACTGCGGTTGACACTGAGGCAGACTGACTCGATACTGTGTAATGAATAAAAAAACAGAATTAAGTTAAATATGTTGCTATGAAACTAAATTAGTGGCTATTTTATCAAAGCAATTTGCTCGTGTCGATATAAAAAGCGGAAAGATCCGCTCGTAAATATTGATCTACAAGTATAAGAACATGGCGCGAAGTCAAATGTGACAAAAGGAAAATGGGTAGAAAAAAGAAGAGAGAGAGAAAAAGAGGGAGAGGGGGAGAGAGGAGAGAGGGAGAGGGAGAGAAAGAGAAATAGAAGAGACAGAAGAGAGGCCGAGAGAGAGGGAAAGAGGTAGAGGTAGAGGGAGAGAGGGAGAGGGGGAGAGAGGGAGAGGGAGAGAGGGAGAGGGGGAGAGAGGGAGAGGGAGAGAG
This sequence comes from Macrostomum lignano, assembly GCA_002269645.1. NCBI lineage: Eukaryota > Metazoa > Platyhelminthes > Macrostomidae > Macrostomum > Macrostomum lignano. The sequence goes on from NIVC01001372.1 coordinate 226,589, forward strand.
GGAGAGGGGGAGAGAGGGAGAGGGAGAGAGGGAGAGGGGAGAGAGGAGAGGGAGAGAGGGAGAGGGGAGAGAGGGAGAGGGAGAGAGGGAGAGGGGGAGAGAGGGAGAGGGAGAGAGGGAGAGGGGGAGAGAGGGAGAGGGAGAGAGAGGGAGAGGGAGAAGGGAGAGGGAGAGAAAGAGAAATAGAAGAGACAGAAGAGAGGCCGAGAGAGAGGGAAAGAGGTAGAGGTAGAGGGAGAGAGGGAGAGGGGGAGAGAGGGAGAGGGAGAGAGGGAGAGGGGAGAGAGGGAGAGGGAGAGAGGGAGAGGGGGAGAGAGGGAGAAGGAGAGAGGGAGAGGGGAGAGAGGGAGAGGGAGAGAGGGAGAGGGGAGAGAGGGAGAGGGAGAGAGGGAGAGGGGGAGAGAGGGAGAGGGAGAGAGAGGGAGAGGGAGAAGGGAGAGGGAGAGAAAGAGAAGGAGAAGATAGGGAGAGGGAGAGAAGAGAAATAGAAGAGACAGAAGAGAGGCCGAGAGAGAGGGAAAGAGATAGAGGTAGAGGGAGAGAGGGAGAGGCGGAGAGAGGAAAGAGGGAAAGAGAAGGAGAGGGAGAGAAGAGAGGATGAGAGGCGGAGAGTGAGACAGAGAAGGAGACAAGAGGAGAAAGGGAGAGGGAGAGAAGTAGACGGAGACGGAGAGTGAGAGAGGGAGAGAGGCGGAGAGGGAGACAGAGAGAAGAGTTAAGAAGGATGGCATGATAATAAAATTATAATGCCATTAAGATGCGACAGGAAGGCTCACATAAAAATCACCAGATACAATTTTAAACACTGAAAGCACTCCCGAGAATAAAACTTTCAGCTACAATCCAACCCCCACCCCCCTAAAAAATAGAGACAACTCACCAGCATAAGTGGTGTACGGCGAGCCGCACACATCAGGCCTCACCTTGAGGCACAGGGATACCCGATAAATTTGAGTCGCACTGCTCAGCCTCAGCTGAGTCTCTTCGCCAGGTTTAGCAAGTGGTGAGCAGCTTTGAACCAAACTCCAGGTGTCTCCGCCGTCCTTTGAGGCCTGCTCAGAGTTTCGGTTGGACTAAGCTGATTCTCACGGTCTGACTCTCTAACAATCTGACTCTCTCCCAATCTGACTCTCTCCCAATCTGACTCTCTCCCAATCTGACTCTCTCCCAATCTGACTCTCTCCCAATCTGACTCTCTCCCAATCTGACTCTCTCCAAATCTGACTCTCTCCCAATCTGACTCTCCCAATCTGACTCTCTCCCAATCTGACTCTCTCCAAATCTGACTCTCTCCCAATCTGACTCTCTCCCAATCTGACTCTCTCCCAATCTGACTCTCTCCCAATCTGACTCTCTCCAAATCTGACTCTCTCCCAATCTGACTCTCTCCCAATCTGACTCTCTCCCAATCTGACTCTCTCCAAATCTGACTCTCTCCCAATCTGACTCTCTCCCAATCTGACTCTCTCCCAATCTGACTCTCTCCAAATCTGACTCTCTCCCAATCTGACTCTCTCCCAATCTGACTCTCTCCCAATCTGACTCTCTCCCAATCTGACTCTCTCCCAATCTGACTCTCTCCCAATCTGACTCTCTCCAAATCTGACTCTCTCCCAATCTGACTCTCTCCCAATCTGACTCTCTCCCAATCTGACTCTCTCCCAATCTGACTCTCTCCAAATCTGACTCTCTTCCAATCTGACTCTCTCCCAATCTGACTCTCTCCCAATCTGACTCTCTCCCAATCTGACTCTCTCCCAATCTGACTCTCTCCCAATCTGACTCTCCCAATCTGACTCTCTCCCAATCTGACTCTCTCCAAATCTGACTCTCTCCCAATCTGACTCTCTCCCAATCTGACTCTCTCCCAATCTGACTCTCTCCCAATCTGACTCTCTCCCAATCTGACTCTCTCCCAATCTGACTCTCTCCCAATCTGACTCTCTCCCAATCTGACTCTCTCCAAATCTGACTCTCTCCCAATCTGACTCTCTCCCAATCTGACTCTCTCCCAATCTGACTCTCTCCCAATCTGACTCTCTCCCAATCTGACTCTCTCCCAATCTGACTCTCTCCCAATCTGACACTCTTTCCCAATCTGACTCTCTCCCAATCTGACTCTCTCCCAATCTGACTCTCTCCAAATCTGACTCTCTCTTAATCTGACTCTCTCCCAATCTGACTCTCTCCCAATCTGACTCTCTCCCAATCTGACTCTCTCCAAATCTGACTCTCTCCCAATCTGACTCTCTCCCAATCTGACTCTCTCCCAATCTGACTCTCTCCCAATCTGACTCTCTCCCAATCTGACTCTCTTTCCCAATCTGACTCTCTCCCGATCTGACTCTCTCCCAATCTGACTCTCTCCCAATCTGACTCTCTCCAAATCTGACTCTCTCCCAATCTGACTCTCTCCCAATCTGACTCTCTCCCAATCTGACTCTCTCCCAATCTGACTCTCTCCCAATCTGACTCTCTCCCAATCTGACTCTCTCCCAATCTGACTCTCTTTCCCAATCTGACTCTCTCCCAATCTGACTCTCTCCCAATCTGACTCTCTTTCCCAATCTGACTCTCTCCCGATCTGACTCTCTTTCCCAATCTGACTCTCTCCCAATCTGACTCTCTCCCAATCTGACTCTCTTTCCCAATCTGACTCTCTCCCAATCTGACTCTCTCCCAATCTGACTATCCTAATCTGACTCTCAAAAAGTCTGACTCTGAAAATCTGACTCTACTAAAGCAAATCTTGAGCCCAGTAAAATAGGACTGACCTGCAGCCGAGCACAATAGCATCCGTCACTGTCTACGTCGCAGTCGCCAGCTCCGTGCAGAAACCTCAGCACCGCGCTGTCCCGATCCCACCTCGGCTGATCAACAGCAGGCAGCCGCAGGTGAGCCGTGGTGGCAACCAGTGGCGCCCCAACGCCCTCATAGGCCAGGCCCTTGCCCAGAGCATTAACCGGAGTCACACTGATGGAGTAGGTGGTGTCTGGATGAAGCTGCCCCAGCTCCATCCTGCCTAAACTGATGTTCGCCCACAACTCGAAGCTGGATACTCGACCAGCTGTGGAGTTCCAACCGCGGCCCAGCACCTGCAGGCGGGTTGGCAGGCCGCCATCGAACCCCGGTGACCAGGTGAGGAGCAGCCGGTCCCAGGCCAGGGTTCGAATCGCTGCTGTCAGAGGCGCATCCGGTTTCAAGATGGGAACCACTTCGAATACACGGTCAACTAAGCCTAGAGAGTTGTTTACTCGACAGGTGTAGTTGCCTAGCGACAGGTTGCTGCTACGATGGGGATATGCGCTGATTAGTTGCCATGGCGACGAGTCATTGACTGCGCTGGCGTTGCCTAGCAACCATCGACCGGCGGAATCGAGCCAGGTGACGCTGACTGGCCGATGGGAGATGAAACTGCAGATGAGGCTGCTGCTGACCTGGGATCCGCTTGGCAGTGCGACTTTGCTCACAGCGTTCGTAATCTCTGGCGGCACTGGAATGCAGAGGGCTTCCGTTGATCAGTTAGTAAACTGCAATAATCCTAAATCCCAGATCTCAGATCCCTGGATCCCAGATCCTTAGATCCCAGATCCCTAGATCCCAGATCCCTAGATCCCAGATCCCTAGAACCCAGATCCCTGGATCCCAGATCCCTAGAACTCAGACCCCTAGATCCCAGATCCGTAGATCCCAGATCCCTAGATCCCAGATCCCAAAGCTCACCCTCAACAACCAGCCGGAACGCCAGCTGCAGCGCTCCCAGCTCATTGACGGCCTCGCAAACGAATTCTCCCGTGTCGTTCAGCTGCACCGAATAACGCTGGGTGCCGCGGAATTTCAGAGTGCTGCTGTACCGGAAGCTAGAGTATTGGGCGGTAATAAAAGATCCTTAGAGTCATGAATTTTTCTGCCATACCACTGTCTCCTTAGAAACCAAATATGGAATCTATGTCACAGATTTGCTGTCACTCTGTCAACTAGATTATCTACCAATGTAGTAGCTTATCTACCAGTGTAGTAGCTTATCTACCAGTGTAGTAGCTTATCTACCAGTGTAGTAGCTTATCTACCAGTGTAGTAGCTTATCTACCAGTGTAGTAGCTTATCTACCAGTGTAGTAGCTTATCTACCAGTGTAGTAGCTTATCTACCAGTGTAGTAGCTTATCTACCAGTGTAGTAGCTTATCTACCAGTGTAGTAGCTTATCTACCAGTGTAGTAGCTTATCTACCAGTGTAGTAGCTTATCTACCAGTGTAGTAGCTTATCTACCAGTGTAGTAGCTTATCTACCAGTGTAGTAGCTTATCTACCAGTGTAGTAGCTTATCTACCAGTGTAGTAGCTTATCTACCAGTGTAGTAGCTTATCTACCAGTGTAGTAGCTTATCTACCAGTGTAGTAGCTTATCTACAAATTTAGTAGCTTATCTACCAGTGTAGTAGCTTATCTACCAGTGTAGTAGTCTATCTACCAGTGTAGTAGCTTATCTACCAGTGTAGTAGCTTATCTACCAATGCATTAGCTTATCTACTAGTGTAGTCGCTTATCTACCAGTCTAATTACGTATCTACCAGATATTGCAGCTTTTCCATCAACCTATACTAGTCTTTGTTTTGAGAGTGATCCTTTTTTGAAAGTCATTATTGCTGCTACAAAGACTCTGACACTCACGCATCAGTTCTTATCTCGTACTTTGCCGAGTACACCGGCCCGCCTGACTCGGTGGCCAGCAGGGAGGTCCGGCCGTCCCCCGTCGGCCCCCGCCTCCACCAGCGGATCATCGGCTGCGGGTTGGCGGCCACTCGGCAGGTCAAGCCGGCAAATCTGTCGTCGCCCTGACGGACCCGAACTTCTCCGTCGGTGACGCCGATGGCTTGAGGCGACTGGACCACTTGGAGACTGACTGGCTGCGACTCGGTGGAACCCAGACTGTTCCAGGCGCGGCAGATGTACTGCCCTGAGTCAGACAGGCCGACTCGCGCAATCTGCAGCCGCGGCTCCGACGATGTGGAACCTGTGGAGTCGGAGGGAGCAGAACTAACTAACTAATATTTAGTAACTAACTAACTAACTAACTAACTAATATTTAGTAACTAACTAACTAACTAACTAACTAGCTAACTAACTATCTAGCTAACTAACTAACAAACTAACTAACTAGCTAACTAACTAACTAACTAACTAGCTAACTAACTAACTAACTAACTAACTAGCTAACTAACTAACTAACTAACTAACTGACTAACTAACTAGCTAACTAACTAACTAACTAACTAACTAGCTAACTAACTAACTAACTAACTAACTAACTAACTAACTAACTAACTAACTAACTAGCTAGCTAGCTAACTAACTAACTAACTTAACTAACTAACTAACTAACTAACTAACTAACTAACTAAATAACTAACTAACTAACTAACTAACTAACTAACTAACTAACTAACTAACTAACTAACTAACTAACTAACTAACTAACTAACTAACTAACTAACTAACTAACTAACTAACTAACTAACTAACTAACTAACTAACTAACTAACTAACTAACTAACTAACTAACTAACTAACTAACTAACTAACTAACTAACTAACTAACTAACTAACTAACTAACTAACTAACTAACTAACTAACTAACTAACTAACTAACTAACTAACTAACTAACTAACTAACTAACTAACTAACTAACTAACTAACTAACTAACTAACTAACTAACTAACTAACTAACTCACTAACCTGCAGAATCGGCAACCGTCTCGCCAACTCGAGACCATCGAAGGCTTGGTGGCGGCTCTCCTGGTTCCTCAGCATTGACTTGGCAGGAGGCATTGATCCCGCTTCCTGCCAGGACTCGAGTTGGCAGGGAGTCGGCGGCAGGTGGCCCGGGGGCGTACCGCACCGTCAGTTGGA
>NIVC01001372.1:237500-302741 GCA_002269645.1 Macrostomum lignano
GATAGATAGAGACAGATAGATAGAGACATATAGATAGAGACAGATAGATAGAGACAGATAGATAGAGACAGACGGATAGAGACAGACGGATAGAGACAGACGGATAGAGACAGATAGATAGAGACAGATAGATAGAGACAGATAGATAGAGACAGATAGATATAGACAGATAGATAGAGACAGACGGATAGAGACAGATAGATAGAGACAGATAGATAGAGACAGATAGATAGAGACAGATAGATATAGACAGATAGATAGAGACAGATAGATAGAGACAGATAGATAGAGACAGATAGATAGAGACAGATAGATAGAGACAGACGGATAGAGACAGATAGATAGAGACAGACGGATAGAGACAGATAGATAGAGACAGATAGATAGAGACAGATAGATAGAGACAGATAGATAGTAGATAGAGACAGTAAGGTTAAACAATACAAGTATTAATAGATCAGGAAAGGTGACAAGTCAGGACAGATAAGAAAGGACAGGTTAATTAAGACAAGCGCACAAATTTAACGAATCGCTATACTTAATACAATTAACTGTATATTTTCTATATTTCGGTCATAAAAACTGTTAGTCAGCAACTAAGAAAGTTCAAATATTTTAGCTAGTTGATTTCTAAGAGCCATAACCCGACCCCCCGGTGCGAAAGCTTTAGCAGGTGGAGACATTGCGAAGACAATTCTAGCGGAAGCGATGACAGGTGATCAAGCCAGGTCTGGAGCAAGAGTTGAAAAAGAAAGAATAGAAACAGAACCAGTTTGCTTGCAACTCCGGCTTCTGAAACTTTCCGTTGTTGTTGCTAATCTAAAATGCAGAAGAACTTGCACTCGCGCCACACACACAACTTTTTCGCTCAGCGTTAGCCTGAGGGATTTCTGCCAGCTAAATCCCCAAAATCCAGGGATAGAAAAACAATAGAAATCAGGGAAATTTTCTAGCAATTATTGAGAACACGAGAGAGAGAGAGAGAGAGAGAGAGAGAGACAGCTGTAAACATTATTCACAAATTAAACCTTGAGCTCCGCCTTAACACTTTCTATTTCTATTTATTGCTGTAAAATCTGCATGCTTCTGAAGATTTCTTCAGACAAATTCTTATAGGCTTTTGTGTCCATCGTTGCGTTTTGATTTATTTCACTAAGCAGCAAATGTTCGAGGTAAAAGTGTGATAATCTTCTGTAAGTGGATTAGGCAAGAGAAAGCATTGATAGGCGGGTGTCAGTTATGCCGAATGCTCGGGGAAAGATTAGCTATGCGCTCGCTTTGGAAGTAGAAAGGAAGAGAAGTTATGAGATTAGCTGTGTTCGTACAACATAAGCATTTTGAACGTTGTAGTTACTAGTGTTGTACAAGGGGTTTGGTCACACACAATTAGGAAACTGCTGTCCAAGAGGTGACACACACACACACACACACACACACATCTGTCCATGAGGGGACACACATCTGTCCAAGAGGTGACACACACACACACCTGTCCATGAGGTGACACACACACACTTGTCCATGAGGTGACACACACACACCTGTCCATGAGGTGACACACACACACACCTGTCCATGAGGTGACACACACCTGTCCATGAGGTGACACACACACACGTGTCCATGAGGTGACACACACACACACCTGTCCATGAGGTGACACACACACACACACCTGTCCATGAGGTGACACACACACACACACACCTGTCCATGAGGTGACACACACCTGTCCATGAGGTGACACACACACACACACACACACACACCTGTCCATGAGGTGACACGCACACACACACACACCTGTCCATGAGGTGACACACACACACACACACACACACCTGTCCATGAGGTGACACGCACACACACACACACACACACACACACACACACCTGTCCATGAGGTGACACACACACACACACACACACACACACCTGTCCATGAGGTGACACACACACACACCTGTCCATGAGGTGACACACACATCTGTCTAAGAGCCGCTAAAAGCTCTCTATTCCAAGCTTCATGCTAAGGGGTAAAAATGTATAAATTAAATGGTTGGCTATTTAAAAAAGCGAAACAATATAGAGAACCATTTGTCACTAACTACTGCCTTGAATTATGAAAAAGGTATAAAATTTATGCTCCATTACTCTCATTAATTAATCAATCAGTCCATCAGGGGTTCCTTCGCCTTGAGTATCCAGCTCGATAAACTAAAGGTTTAGGCTATAGGAGACTCCCAACCACCAGCAAGGGTCTCATACCTCAGAGTGCTTCATTACACGTTAACAATAATTTTTATACGAGCTATATACGGGCTGTTAAATACAGATTTGGATGAAATATGCGGGCTCGGGGCAAATATAATGAGCAAAATGTTGAGTTGCCCAACTCATAAAATCGGGGGTGGGGCAAAAAATCTGCCTCCCCACCTGCACCACCTGGGCGATTTGGTCTGCCTGTCAATCAAATCAAGTGCTGCCACGAGAGAGAGGGGGAACTCTTGCTGCTTCTACAAGTGGCCAAGGCCCACTGGTACAGTGTGGGTTGGTAAGACTCTCACAGAAATTCGTATTTGGTTGAATATTTTAATTTAACATTACACTTCAAATGTACACACATGTACAGGGCCCCTTTGCGATAAATACTTTCGATACATATCGTCATTAATGTTTACACGCGTTCTTTCTAGAAAATTCCTATTTTAAACTGTCCAAAGACTTTCTTAAAGTAGCTAAAATATATATATAATTGCAATGGTCTGTGGACACCCTGGTGCAACACCTTCGCCTTAGGCATGTGCCATCCCCTCCGCAGCCAGGAATCGAACCAGGGGACGATGGTGCGAGAGTCAGGCGGGTTCAGCGCTGAGCTGCACTGAAGCTAATTACAATATCGACTTGATCCAATATTATTCCGTCGTTAGCTAGTTTAAAATTCATAAGCCAATCTGCTTAAATTAAGTTTTCCAAATTGATTTTCAATCGGCTTTGGACACAACTTGGCAAAAACGCTGTTACCATGGCGAAGAAACTGGAGAGATTTTGTAGTTTCAAATATCGATCGCTCAGGGTCTTTTTGGGGGGTCGAGGGATGAAGCTTGGCTTGAAAAGGCGGAGACTGGGGGGGGGACAAGTTGAGGGATCGATTGAGCAAAATTTTGAAACAATACATGAGCTTGAGTTCCCTCCCATAATACTCTGTAGACTGGCTAGTGCTTTTGTGTTTAGCAAGCGGCTTAGCTGCTCAGGTGAGCAGTTGTGGTCTCAGCGGTGTTGGAGCAGGCAGTATTCTTTATGGCTAAAAGCGATCGATACACGGTAACTATTGGAGAATATGGGGACCATTTCTTCAACTCAACTAGACCCAGCAAACAGCTTCTACTGAGCTGTGCTGACATCAGTCTGGTGTTCTCATTCATATATCTATCTCATGTTTAGCTGACTCTGTCTCAACATACATCCTTATCCATACATCTCGGTCTCCTCTAATCTCTATCTGTATATGTATATCCAATCTCCATCATAAATCCCCATTTTCTATCTCTACCTCTATCTCTATCTGTATCTCTATCTCTACCTCTATCTCTATCTAAACCTCTATTTCTATCTCTAGTCTCTATCTATATCTCTAATCTCTATCTATATCTCTATCTATCGATCTCTATCTCAACGGCTACCTAAATATATTTAATCTTTATATTTTCTCTGTCTAATCTTGACTCAAAAATCTCAACGAGATGTGAAAATGCGATCTCTGATTTTTCCTCAACTTTTTTCCTTGTCAAGTGGGTTGCATGGAGGAAAAAATCTGGTGAGTGCATTTTAGTGAGTTTATCACAAAGACTAATCTAAGGTCAAATTCTACCCAAGTGCGTGAATGTGACCTCACTGACTCCCGCAGTCAATCCTATGGATGCTCTTCGTGGCGTGTTTTGCAATTTTTTTTCTGGTAGAAAGACAATGAAAAACAAGCCTATTTGATCAGTTCAAAAGTGAAGATCTGAAAAAAAGACTACTCACATATGTAGACTCTTTCACGTCATGGCCTCAGTGCTTCTTTTGTCTTTTCTGAGTCAAAGTCTCTATCAAAGGACACGTCATACAAATTTCCCAGTGATAATTGAGTTTGTTTCAGTTTGCCTTGCCAGTGGGGAACATATAGGGGAGCACAGCCAAGGTCATAGACTTCTGCAGGGTAGAGTCTGGACTGAATTGTTTTTAGTCTGTAAACAGCCCTTGGCAGGACATCCTGTCGACAGGACATTTGGCACCTAGGACACCCCAGTTTGGAGTTTAGAACACCCCAGTTTGGAGTTTAGGACACCCCAGATTGGAGCTTAGGACACCCCAGTGTGGAGTTTGGGACACCCCAAGTGTGGAGTTTAGGACACCCCAGTGTGGAGTTTAGGACACCCCAAGTGTGGAGTTTGGGACACCCCAGTGTGGAGTTGAGGACACCCCAGTGTGGAGTTGAGGACACCCCAGTTTGGAGTTTGGGACACCCCAGTTTGGATTTTAGGACATCCCAGACCAGATTGGAGCATAGGACACCCAAGATTGGAGATTAGGACACCCCATTTCGGAGCTTAAAACACCCTATTTTGGAGCTTAAGACACCCCCATTTTGGAGCTTAAGACACCCCCATTTTGGAGCTTAAGACACCCCTATTTTGGAGCTTAAGACACCCCAGCTTGAGACTTTTTCGACAGGACTTTCCTTCCAGTCCATAATTAGCATGCACACAGTGTATTCAGCAGTCCATGAACGCACAGATACTTCAGTACAAAATCCAATCCCTTAGCCTAATATAAAGACTGCTCAACCTCACTACGCGGGCTGGTAGAACAATGGAGTTCTCATGTCACGGATATGGGATAATTCGGTGTTGAGAGGTACTTATATATCACCTTCGAAGGACGTATAGCTAATCAGATCATGGGTCTCTAGTCACACCCTTTTTCATCAAACACTGACAACAAACCGCGGCGCACCGGGCAGTAATAAAGCTGTATACATTAGATGATTGAACGAGTGAGGTAAAAATTCTGACTCACTGGATCGTAACTCACCCGTAGCGTATGTATGCTTTATGCTATGTAGTTGGGGCGTTTTTTGGGGATGCCGCGATGAACAATCCTTCTCATTGTTCATTCATATCCATTGTTGGCGGCAACTTTTCTGTATAATGCTATGACCGAAAAGGTGTAAAAAATATCTTAGAAATTGGCTAGAGACCGATAAAGAACGCATTTTTTGTTATGCTAGATAACACAAAGTGAAACTTTATGAATTTTTTTAGTTTCTAAAATTGTTATTTATGCAGTTTTAAAGCAAGTCAATGGTCGCCAAAATTATTTAATGGCATATGTTTGCTAACGACAGATAGAGAATCTGGTGCGTGACTGCGAGACAGGCGAGAGAGGAGAGGGGATGGAGAGAGTAGAAAGAGAGAGATGAAAGAGGAAAGAAGAGAGGAGAGAGGAAAAAAAGAGTAAAGAGAGGAGAGAGAAGAGAGAAGAGAAGAGAGAGGAGAGAGGAGAGAGGAGAGAGGGGGAGAGAGAGGGAGAGAGAGGAGAGCCTCCAATCCCGGGCACTGACACGGTAAAAAGACCAGGAACAAAAAGTTTGAATTGTAATAGTTCCCGATATTTCGAAATTATTATATTACTTCATCAGGGCAAGTGAAAAGGGAGAGAGAGGAGAGAGGAGAGAGGAGAGAGAGGAGAGGAGAGAAGAGAGGAGAGAGGAGAGAAGTGAGGAGAGAAGAGAGAAGAGAGTAGAGAAGAGAGTAGAGAGGAGAGAAGAGAGGAGAAAAGAGAGAAGAGAAGAGAGAAGAGAGGAGAGAATAGAGAAAAGAGAGTAGAGAAGAGAGGAGAGAGGAGAGAAGAAAATAGAGAAGAGAGAAGAGAGTAGAGAAGAGAGAAGAGAGGAGAGAAGAGAGGAGAGAGGAGAGAAGAGAGGAGAGAGGAGAGAAGAGAGGAGAGAGGAGAGAAGAGAGGAGAGAGGAGAGAAGAGGGGAGAGAGGAGAGAAGAGAGGAGAGAAGAGAGGAGAGAGGAGACAAGAGAGGAGAGAGGAGACAAGAGAGGAGAGAGGAGAGAAAAGAGGAGACAAGAGAGGAGAGAGGAGAGAAGAAAATAGAGAAGAGAGGAGAGAGGAGAGAAGAAAGGAGAGAGGAGAGAAGAAAATAGAGAAGAGAGAAGAGAGGAGAGAAGAGAGGAGAGAGGAGAGAAGAGAGGAGAGAGGAGAGAAGAAAATAGAGAAGAGAGAAGAGAGTAGAGAAGAGAGAAGAGAGGAGAGAAGAGAGGAGAGAGGAGAGAAGAGGGGAGAGAGGAGAGAAGAGAGGAGAGAGGAGAGAAGAGGGGAGAGAGGAGAGAAGAGGGGAGAGAGGAGAGAAGAGAGAAGATAGGAGAGAAGAGAGGAGAGAGGAGAGAAGAAAATAGAGAAGAGAGAAGAGAGTAGAGAAGAGAGAAGAGAGGAGAGAAGAGAGGAGAGAGGAGAGAAGAGGGGAGAGAAGAGAGAAGAGAGGAGAGAGGAGAGAAGAGGGGAGAGAGGAGAGAAGAGAGGAGAGAAGAGAGAAGAGAGGACAGAAGAGAGGAGAGAGGAGACAAGAGAGGAGAGAGGAGACAATAGAGGAGAGAGGAGAGAAGAGAGGAGACAAGAGAGGAGTGAGGAGAGGAGAGAGGAGAGGAGAGAGGAGAGAAGAGAGGAAAGAAGAGAGAAGAGAGGAGAGAAGAGAGGAGAGAGGAGAGAAGAGAGGAGAGAAGAGAAGAGAGAAGAGAGGAGAGAAGAGAGAATAGAGGACAGAAGAGAGAAGAGAGGAGAGAAGAGAGCTGAGAAAGCCCCGAGCGAGCCGTATTGCTATTCTGAAGTCTCAATGGACCCGAGGGCCGGACAGAGGCTTTTGTGGGTCGCATGTGGCCCGCGGGCCGGGAGGTAGTCGAGTTTGCTTTCATTTGCAGTGATCCAAAGGTCCCTGAAATACATTAGCAGCGTGTTCGCCCCTGGATCCCCTAGGCCTAGATCAACATCACACAGTCATACGGAATATAACAAAGCCAAGATAGCAGGCGAAAAAGCCATATGAAGATGAAGTGTCAACTAACCCAGTTCCTGGGTCACAGCGGATCATCATTGTTCTCACCTGTCATGCATTATTTACACGCAGTAATCTTATATCATCATTTATTTGCGACAATCGTATTGTATGCATAGCAAAGTGCGATATGCATATGATATCCTTTATCTACACGAGATATTAATAATGTGGCGGTAGAATCTATAGAATCAATGAGGATATACTTATAGAGCTTGAGTGCAGGACCAATTTCTTTAAAAATTACATTAAAGAGTTTGCACCGCGCCACAAATTAGATTGGCGCCACACAGATTAGATTGGCGCCACACAGATTAGTTTGGCGCCACACAGATTAGTTTGGCGCCACACAAATTAGATAGGCGCCACACAAAAAATAGATTGGCGCCATACAAGTTAGATAGGCGCCACATAAATTAGACTGGCACCACAGAAATTAGATTGGCGCCACACGGATTAGATTGGCGCCCCACAAATTAGACTGGCACCACACAAATTAGATTGGCACCACACAAATTAGATTGGCGCCACACAAAAATTAGATTGGCGCCATAAAAGTTAGATTGGCGCCATACAAACTAGATTGGCACCACACAAAAATTAGATTGGCGCCATACAAGTTAGATTGGCGCCATACAAATTAGATAGGCGCCACACAGATAAGTTTGGCACCACATAAATTAGATAGGCACCACACAGATTAGATTGGCACCACACAAACTAGATAGGCGCCACACAAATTAGACTGGCACCACATAGATTAGATTGGCGCCACACAGAAATGATTGGCGCCACACAAATTAGATTGGCGCCACAAAAGTTGGATAGGCGCCCCCTCTGGGTAAAAGCTATGTTTAGCTAAGCAGGGGCAGCTATTCAGAATCACAGAAAAGTTGGCTTCCACTCAGAGGCATGATGAGTAAGCGGCAAAAAAGCACACAACTAACATGCGCACCCATAAAATACATGCAGTTGGCTGGTTGCTTAGGAAAGCGCGATTGTAAATCACTTCCGTTATTTGACTTTCTGCTCCACAGCTACAACATATTCAACTCTCATCATTGAGCTGTACTCAGCGCTGTGCTCATTTTCCACTTTTTCTTTCTTCTATCCATTTTGGTTTTCTGATTAATTTCTGTGCCCAATTCTTTAAGTTGCACAATATGAAGGACATCTGTGTACCTGTGTGCGATTTATAATAATGTAATGAAGAACTGTAGGAAGAGAAAGAGGATTATAGATTAGTTGGGGGAATGGGGAATAAAATAATTAAGAAGTGGGAGCAGAGCGAGAGTAGTGGCAGGAACTATTAGAGTTCTACGTACTTTTTCAAATGTATTTGCTGCAACAAACACTAAATCTAGAAATTTCTACCTAAACTTCACAAACCCTATTACCTAAACTTCACAAACCCTATTACCTAAACTTCACAAACCCTATTACCTAAACTTTACAAACCCTATTACCTAAACTTCACAAACCCTATTGCCTAAACTTCACAAACCCTATTACCTAAACTTTACAAACCCTATTACCTAAACTTCACAAACCAAATTACCTAGACTTTACAAACTCTATTACCTAAACTTTACAAACCCTATTACCTAAACTTCACAAACCCTATTACCTAAACTTCACAAACCCTATTACCTAAACTTCACAAACACTATTACCTAAACTTTACAAACCCTATTACCTAAACTTCTCAAACCCTATTACCTAAACTTTACAAACCCTATTACCTAAACTTCACAAACCAAATTACCTAGACTTTACAAACTCTATTACCTAAACTTCACAAACCAAATTACCTAGACTTTACAAACTCTATTACCTAAACTTCACAAACCAAATTACCTAGACTTTACAAACTCTATTACCTAAACTTCACAAACCAAATTACCTAGACTTTACAAACTCTATTACCTAAACTTCACAAACCCTATTACCTAAACTTTACAAACCCTATTACCTAAACTTCACAAACCAAATTACCTAGACTTTACAAACTCTATTACCTAAACTTCACAAACCAAATTACCTAGACTTTACAAACTCTATTACCTAAACTTCACAAACCAAATTACCTAGACTTTACAAACTCTATTACCTAAACTTCACAAACCCTATTACCTAAACTTCACAAACCCTATTACCTAAACTTTACAAACCCTATTACCTAAACTTTACAAACCCCATTACCTAAACTTCACAAACCCTATTACCTAAACTTCACAAACCCTATTACCTAAACTTTACAAACCCTATTACCTAAACTTCACAAACCAAATTACCTAGACTTTACAAACTCTATTACCTAAACTTCACAAACCAAATTACCTAGACTTTACAAACTCTATTACCTAAACTTCACAAACCAAATTACCTAGACTTTACAAACTCTATTACCTAAACTTCACAAACCAAATTACCTAGACTTTACAAACTCTATTACCTAAACTTCACAAACCAAATTACCTAGACTTTACAAACTCTATTACCTAAACTTCACAAACCCTATTACCTAAACTTCACAAACCCTATTACCTAAACTTTACAAACCCTATTACCTAAACTTTACAAACCCTATTACCTAAACTTCACAAACCCTATTACCTAAACTTCACAAACCCTATTACCTAAACTTCACAAACCCTATTACCTAAACTTCACAAACCCTATTACCTAAACTTCACAAAACCTATTACCTAAACTTCACAAACCCTATTACCTAAACTTCACAAACCCTATTACCTAAACTTCACAAACCTTATTACCTAAACTTCACAAACCCTATTACCTAAACTTCACAAACCCTATTACCTAAACTTCACAAACCCTATTGCCTAAACTTCACAAACCCTATTACCTAAACTTCACAAACCCTATTACCTAAACTTCACAAACCCTATTACCTAAACTTCACAAACCCTATTACCTAAACTTCACAAACCCTATTACCTAAACTTCACAAACCCTATTACCTAAACTTCACAAACCCTATTACCTAAACTTCACAAACCCTATTGCCTAAACTTCACAAACCCTATTACCTAAACTTCACAAACCCTATTACCTAAACTTTACAAACCCCATTACCTAAACTTTACAAACCCTATTACCTAAACTTCACAAACCCTACTACCTAAACTTCACAAACCCTATTACCTAAACTTCACAAACCCTATTACCTAAACTTCACAAACCCTATTGCCTAAACTTCACAAACTCTATTACCTAAACTTCACAAACCCTATTACCTAGACTTTACAAACTCTATTACCTAAACTTCACAAACCAAATTACCTAGACTTTACAAACTCTATTACCTAAACTTCACAAACCCTATTACCTAAACTTTACAAACCCTATTACCTAAACTTCACAAACCAAATTACCTAGACTTTACAAACTCTATTACCTAAACTTCACAAACCAAATTACCTAGACTTTACAAACTCTATTACCTAAACTTCACAAACCAAATTACCTAGACTTTACAAACTCTATTACCTAAACTTCACAAACCCTATTACCTAAACTTCACAAACCCTATTACCTAAACTTCACAAACCCTATTACCTAAACTTCACAAACCCTATTACCTAAACTTCACAAACCCTATTACCTAAACTTCACAAACCCTATTACCTAAACTTCACAAACCCTATTACCTAAACTTCACAAACCCTATTACCTAAACTTCACAAACCCTATTACCTAAACTTCACAAACCCTATTGCCTAAACTTCACAAACCCTATTACCTAAACTTCACAAACCCTATTGCCTAAACTTCACAAACCCTATTACCTAAACTTCACAAACCCTATTACCTAAACTTCACAAACCCCATTACCTAAACTTCACAAACCCTATTACCTAAACTTCACAAACCCTATTACCTAAACTTCACAAACCCCATTACCTAAACTTCACAAACCCTATTACCTAAACTTCACAACAAACGCAAGCCGAAACAAGACATTTATTATTAAAATGGTACAAACATTGTTCGCTTCCCCTGTCAGATATGATGAGCTTCATAAAATCTCTTTTGTTCAAAAAAACTTCTCATATATGCATCGATTTGTTTAGCAATGGGGAATTTTTCGCGTGTAGAACATGCCCAGCAGCTCTGACATTGGAAAGCTTGTTTTCCCTATTTTTTCCTGGAAGCACCTGTTCTAATAAACTTTCTCTCTCACAAAGTGGGAAGCTTCCCTTCCGCCCCATCCCATGGGTTGCCCGCCCCGCCAAACCCCAGATGAATGAATATTAATGAACCCGCCCTATGCCAGCCAAAAACTCTTCCTCCGTGAGCTCGGCAAGAGAAATATAAATGCTTTTGCAGAGGAAAAAATCCGGCATAGAAGTATGAATACAGAATTTGAAAGACAATGGGGTGTTTGAGTGATGAGTATTGTTTTTTTATACTTTTTTTCAACCATTATTGTCTATCCGCGCTTGCTAATGGAAATTTGACAGACGGGGCTGCTGGGTTTCTTTGTTCTTCTCGGGAAAAAAAATTGAGTACGCGTTTCTATGGCGCCACTTTCAGCGGGGCGAAAATCAGGGAGTTTTTTAGCGTTAAACATTTCCTGTTTGAACGCTGCAGTCTGAATGAATTCAGTTTTTATATTAGATAGTGTGCCATTTTATGTCCGAGAAGATGCTTTTTTAATCTGGGAGGTGCCATTTCTATCTGGGAGGTGCCATTTCTATCTGGGAGGTGCCATTTCTCTCTGGGAGGTGCCATTTCTCTCTGGGAGGTGCCATTTCTCTCTGGGAGGTGCCATTTCTATCTGGGAGGTGCCATTTCTCTCTGGGAGGTGCCATTTCTCTCTGGGAGGTGCCATTTCTCTCTGGGAGGTGCCATTTCTATCTGGGAGGTGCCATTTCTCTCTGGGAGGTGCCATTTCTATCTGGGAGGTGCCATTTCTCTCTGGGAGGTGCCATTTCTATCTGGGAGGTGCCATTTTCTTATCTGGGAGGTGCCATTTCTCTCTGGGAGGTGCCATTTCTCTCTGGGAGGTGCCATTTCTCTCTGGGAGGTGCCATTTCTCTCTGGGAGGTGCCATTTCTATCTGGGAGGTGCCATTTCTATCTGGGAGGTGCCATTTCTATCTGGGAGGTGCCATTTCTATCTGGGAGGTGCCATTTCTATCTGGGAGGTGCCATTTCTCTCTGGGAGGTGCCATTTCTATCTGGGAGGTGCCATTTCTCTCTGGGAGGTGCCATTTCTATCTGGGAGGTGCCATTTTCTTATCTGGGAGGTGCCATTTCTCTCTGGGAGGTGCCATTTCTCTCTGGGAGGTGCCATTTCTCTCTGGGAGGTGCCATTTCTCTCTGGGAGGTGCCATTTCTCTCTGGGAGGTGCCATTTCTCTCTGGGAGGTGCCATTTTCTTATCTGGGAGGTGCCATTTCTATCTGGGAGGTGCCATTTCTATCTGGGAGGTGCCATTTCTATCTGGGAGGTGCCATTTCTCTCTGGGAGGTGCCATTTCTCTCTGGGAGGTGCCATTTCTATCTGGGAGGTGCCATTTCTCTCTGGGAGGTGCCATTTCTATCTGGGAGGTGCCATTTCTCTCTGGGAGGTGCCATTTCTCTCTGGGAGGTGCCATTTCTATCTGGGAGGTGCCATTTCTCTCTGGGAGGTGCCATTTCTATCTGGGAGGTGCTATTTCTCTCTGGGAGGTGCCATTTTCTTATCTGGGAGGTGCCATTTCTATCTGGGAGGTGCCATTTCTATCTGGGAGGTGCCATTTCTCTCTGGGAGGTGCCATTTCTCTCTGGGAGGTGCCATTTCTCTCTGGGAGGTGCCATTTCTATCTGGGAGGTGCCATTTTCTTATCTGGGAGGTGCCATTTTCTTATCTGGGAGGTGCCATTTTCTTATCTGGGAGGTGCTATTTTCTTATCTGGGAGGTGCCACTTCTATCTGTGAGGTGCCATTTCTCTCTGGGAGGTCCCATTTCAAGCTGGGAGGTGCCATTTCAATCTGGGAGGTGCCATTTCTCTCTGGGAGGTGCCATTTTCTTATCTGGGAGGTGCCATTTTCTTATCTGGGAGTTGCCATTTTTATCTGGGAGATGCCATTTTTTATTCGGGAAGTGTTATTTTTATCTGAGGTGCCATTTTTTGTCTGGAAGGTACCACTTTTATCCGGGAGGTGCCACTTATATATGGACGCAGGCAGTTTTTATCTCTATGGTGCCATTTTTTATTTTTTAATATTTTTTCGAATATTTACAGTCTAATAAATTTCCGCATGCTCCCATGCACTTTCCACAAGACAACAACTGTAATGCTTAATGAAAGAATATTTATGAAAAACTGTAATGAGCATCTTTGTAAAGAGTTGACGCTCACTCTTTTGATACAGACCCCCATTATAACAAACTCTAGGTCTATTTACAATTTAATTACAGTTCATGATGAGAGCCGAAAACCCTCAAGAGCTGTGTGGCACTTGTCTGCCACAAGCTGAAGTGGTGATGAAACAAGATTAACAATTGTTTAAATAAATGAACTGCATTGAACCAATCCATAAGCTATGTGGGCTACAGACAATGATGAAGAAAAAATGTCTCCAAACTGTCTAGAGCGCAGCTACAGATGCCTTTTTTTAATGCTGCGCTCTCTGGCCAGCCAAAAGAAAAATATATATTACCTATTCCTTGCGGTTCTGAGTTATATTTTAGCGCCACTAGAACTCCATATTTTGGCGTCACTGGAACTCCATATTTTGGCGCCACTGGAACCCATATTTTGGCGCCACTGGAACCCATATTTTGGCGTCACTAGAACTCCATATTTTGGCGCCACTGGAACCCATATTTTGGCGTCACTAGAACTCCATATTTTGGCGTCACTAGAACTCCATATTTTGGCGTCACTAGAACTCCATATTTTGGCGTCACTAGAACTCCATATTTTGGCGCCACTAGAACTCCATATTTTAGCGTCACTAGAACTCCATATTTTGGCGTCACTAGAACTCCATATTTTGGCGTCACTAGAACTCCATATTTTGGCGCCACTGGAACCCATATTTTAGCGCCACTAGAACTCCATATTTTGGCGTCACTAGAACTCCATATTTTGGCGCCACTGGAACCCATATTTTAGTGCCACTAGAACCCATATTTTAGCGCCACTAGAACTCCATATTTTAGCGCCACTAGAACTCCATATTTTACCACATATTTGGCAACCAGAACTCCATATTTTGGCGCCACTAGAACTCCATATTTTGGCGCCACTAGAACTCCATATTTTGGCGCCACTAGAACTCATATTTTAGCGCCAACAAAACTCCCTATTTTAGCGCCACTAGAACTCATATTTTGGCGCCACTAGAACCCATTTTTGGCGCCACTAGAACTCCATATTTTGGCGCTACTAGAAACCATATTTTGGCGCCACTGCAAATCACATTTGGCGCCACTAGAACTCCATATTTTAGCGCCACCACAACTCCATATTTTAGCGCCACCACAACTCCATATTCTGGCGCCACTAGAACTCATATTTTGGCGCCACTAGAACTCCATATTTTGGCGCTACTGGAACCCATTTTTTGGCGCCACTGCAATCATATTTGGCGCCACTAGAAACCATATTTTAGCGCCATTGGAACCCATTTTTTCGCCACTAGAAACCATATTTTAGCGTCACTGGAACCCATTTTTTGGCGCCACTAGAAACCGTATTTTACGGCCACTGGAACTCATTTTTGGCGCCACTAGAAACCATATTTTATCGCCATTGGAACCCATTTTTGGCGCCACTAGAACTCCATATTTTAGCGCCACTGGAACCCATATTTTGGCTTTTTTTCAAAAAAATGAAAAAACAGAATGGTTATAATGTATCAAAAGAGGTCAATTTCGTGTCATAATTGACTTCGTAGGACAGGAGAATAAAGAGAGGCGCCTTACGTATATCTCTCTCCAAATAGTAACTATAATTTGAGTACGAAAGAATATAGAGAAAAGATCTAGCCTAACCATCATCATTCAGTCACCTGTTGAGTGTTTTAAACAAACGGACAAAAAACCCGGCTCAGATGCGGCGCACTTCAAAGGGATGGCTATAACTGTATTGAAAAGCAAAAAAACTGTATCTAAGCCGTCCTGTGTGGGTAACCCTGCGTTGTGGACCTAAGTAAGCAATGCCTTAGTGACTGGGGCTGAGTCTAATGTAACATCACTCCAGCTCATCATCTATAGACGATGGCGCATAAGGTAGAGACGGAACAGTTTTCCAAACTCAGAACCTTTTTTCTAAGAATGAAAACCTCAGTAGTTTTGGAGGTACTCAGCTTATTCAGCTTACTCAGCTCACGCGACAATTGTAGGAAATGAATTCCTAAGGTCTGCTCTAAACTCATTGATTTGTTACGAGATGTGGTTGTGCTGGTGTACAAGCACTGTTTTAGCGACTGAGAGGGTGTCAGTTTGGGATCTGAGAGGGTGTCATTTGGGATCTGAG
Organism: Macrostomum lignano; assembly: GCA_002269645.1. Taxonomy (NCBI): domain Eukaryota; kingdom Metazoa; phylum Platyhelminthes; family Macrostomidae; genus Macrostomum; species Macrostomum lignano. The sequence goes on from NIVC01001372.1 coordinate 253,097, forward strand.
AGGGTGTCATTCGGGGATCTGAGAGGGTGTCATTTGGGGATCTGAGAGGGTGTCATTTGGGATCTGAGAGGGTGTCATTCGGGGATCTGAGAGGGTGTCATTTGGGGATCTGAGAGGGTGTCATTTGGGATCTGAGAGGGTGTCATTTGGGATCTGAGAGGGTGTCATTCGGGGATATGAGAGGGTGTCATTTGGGATCTGAGAGGGTGTCATTCGGGGATCTGAGAGGGTGTCATTTGGGATCTGAGAGGGTGTCATTTGGGATCTGAGAGGGTGTCATTCGGGGATCTGAGAGGGTGTCATTTGGGATCTGAGAGGGTGTCATTCGGGGATCTGAGAGGGTGTCATTTGGGGATCTGAGAGGGTGTCATTTGGGGATCTGAGAGGGTGTCATTTGGGGAGCTGAGAGGGTGTCATTTGGGGATCTGAGAGGGTGTCATTTGGGGAGCTGAGAGGGTGTCATTTGGGGAGCTGAGAGGGTGTCATTCGGGGATCTGAGTGTCATTTGGGATCTGAGAGGGTGTCATTCGGGGATCTGAGAGGGTGTCATTTGGGGAGCTGAGAGGGTGTCATTCGGGGATCTGAGTGTCATTTGGGATCTGAGAGGGTGTCATTTTGGGGATCTGAGAGGGTGTCATTCGGGGATCTGAGAGGGTGTCATTCATGTGTCTCAGAGGGTAGACACAAAAATTAGTGCTTTAATTTTGTGATTTTTAAAAGGCATTTTTAAGCATAAGCAATGTCCACAATTGCCCTTAAACGACCCGCTCCGTTTTAAGTGGCTTCTTTCTATTAGTCACAGTTTTATATTCTGGTTGACTTCTGCTATTTTTTGCTTTACGGTGACATGCAGATCTCTGTATGCGCCTGGATCTCTTGCCACTGTCTTTTCAAGAAGCATTGCTAGCTTTCAGATTTGCAGCAGAGCGAGCCTGTCATTCATTCCATGTGCTATGGAGATTTTCTTGGAATTCTGCCACCAGTAAAAGACGCGAAACCCGCGCAGGAGAGGGTCAAGAGAGGCAAGCAGTTTGATAGTGTGGCTGTAATCCGTAAATCCCCACTGCTCTCTGCCTTAGGGATTTGCAAATTCTTGTTTGTGAAAACATTGCTTTATTTTTTATGAATATCACTGTTCTTCTGGCAATTCTGTCTGCGTCTAGCTGTGTCTGCCTATCTATCTATCTATCTATCTATCTATCTATCTATCTATCTATCTATCTATCTATCTATCATCTATCTATCTATCTATCTATCTATCTATCTATCTATCTATCTATCTATCTATCTATCTATCTATCTATCTATCTATCTATCTATCATCTATCTATCTATCTATCTATCTATCTATCTATCTATCTATCTATCTATCTATCTATCTATCTATCTATCTATCTATCTATCTATCTATCTATCTATCTATCTATCTATCTATCTATCTATCTATCTATCTATCTATCTATCTATCTATCTATCTATCTATCTATCTATCTATCTATCTATCTATCTATCTATCTATCTATCTATCTATCTATCTATCTATCTATATATCTATCTATCTATCTATCTATCTATCTATCTATCTATCTATCTATCTATCTATCTATCTATCTATCTATATATCTATCTATCTATCTATCTATCTATCTATCTATCTATCTATCTATCTATCTGTAGCTAGGCTGTATTTTGGCAGTATTTTTTACATGTATTTTCTATTTAGTCTCCATCTTGATTCCATACTGGATCTCTTAAGCATTATTCTTAAAAGCAGTCTAGAGTTTCGTAGGCTTCGGTAAATCCCTTTACGTACACACGAATATGTTTTTTAAAACCTTTATTTACCCTCCGCAAACACAGTCCCTCTCTACCGTTCGACCTCCTCCTGGTCGCTTCAGCGATCTGTGTTTTCAATTCCTTTCCAAACTTCCCGCATGCCAGCCTCATCATCAACATTAGCATCAGCATCAGCAGAACCGGGCATCATCGCGGCGTCAGCAAGTTTAATAATAATAATAGTAATTATAAAAAGCTGAGTCATGCCTCACTGAAGTCATTATACAGTCTATAGATATGCCTGCTCCCCTATATTGGCTGGGCCGTCTTATCTCACGAATGAGAGCGAAACCAGGACCGCACAGCCTCTCATAATGCAAGACTGTTGACACGTATTACCCCATGGCCTCTCAGGCTCCGCACTCATCCCGCGCTTCTCCCAGCAGCTTGTCCAGAGACTTACTTAAGTCTACAAAAGCCCCCTCTTCTTGTGAAACTAACTCCACTCATACACACTCACACACACTTCCCTAAGGGTTGGGATTTGCAAATTTTACTAGCGAAAGGAGGAGAGAAGAGAGAGAAAAGAAGAGAGTGAGAGTGGACTGAAGTGGCTTGGCGGGCCTTGGGATGCTCATTTTAGCTTGGGCTTTGGGATGTGATGCAGATTTTTTTCAGTTTCTTAATAGAACTGATCCGAAGCAGACAGAGACCTTTGTTATTCATTAATTCGCTATGCTGTTTTTAACCAACGAAAATTAAATTGCCCGAAGGGATTCTTCGCGTATTACATTGTTACGTAACTGTCCATTCATTCCGGTTCGGTTCGTAACATTAGCAGATCTTCGTAATCACTCTTTAATCAACTTGGAAACTTGTCAAAAATCTGTCCTATGGCAAAGCTGAGGGCCAACTACGAGAGGGTTCGGCGCGATCCGTGCTCTGTGTTCACCTTTCTATCGTTATCTCTGTTGTAATCTCGATCTCTAGTCTCTATATCTATAGTTTATCTCTAGTCTCTAGTCTCTAGTCTCTATCTCTATCTCTATCTCTAGACTCTTTCTCTGTCTCTAGTCTCTAGACTCTAGTCTCTAGACCCTATCTCTATCCGATCTATTCTCCAGACTCTAATCACTAGACTCTAGTCTCTGTCTAGTCTCTATCTAATATGCTAAAATTTTCTCAATCTATAGTCGCTAGTCTCTAGACTCTATCTATAGTCTCTAGACTCTAGTCTCTATCTCTTTCTCTAGTCTCTAGACTCTTTTTCTAGTCTCTAGACTCTAGTCTCTGTCTAGTCTCTATCTCGATATATAGTGTCTAGTCTCCAGACTCTATCTATAGTCTCTAGACTCTAATCTCTAATCTCTACTCGTAGACTCAAGTCTACATCTCTATATCTCTTTTTTCTGTTTACCTCAATTTCTATTTTAATCTCTTTAAATCCTTGATCAGAGACTCCTGCTTCCTGCTCTAGCAACCTCTCAGCTTGCCAACTGTACAACTATTTAACAAAGGATCCACAAAGACAGCCATCTTCACCTTCCACAAAACGCCCAACTGCACCTCTTAGCCAGCTGTTAAAATAATTAAAAGCAAACAGAATGAGAGACACTGATCGATGGCTAGCAATGCTAGATCTCCTGACGTAAATCTTCCATTGACAATTGAATAGAAAACTGTTTGATTTAATGTCAAACATTTCCTGTGTGATAGGGTTCCCAGACCTAGTCGAGGCATGAGTCAAGGGGACGGATGGTCATTTTGAATCGTAACATTTACATGATAATAAAACTGCAAACTCTATCTGCACTGGGTGCGAACTCAGATTGATTGCACCACAGCATTAGAAAATCTGCTCATCTTTTTAGGGATCATGGGGTATTGCTCATATTTCAAGGCTTATGGTGGTCAGAGGGTATGTATTGCTCAGATGATATGTCTCATAAGGTCACAGGGTGTTTATGACTCAGATGACATAGCTCATGAGGTCAGAGGGTATGTATTGCTTAAGATGACATAGCTCATGAGGTCAGAGGGTATTTATTGCTTAGATGACATAGCTCATGAGGTCAGAGGGTATTTATTGCTTAAGATGACATAGCTCATGAGGTCAGAGGGTATTTATTGCTTAAGATGACATAGCTCATGAGGCCGGAGGGTATTTATTGCCTAAGATGACATAGCTCATGAGGTCAGAGGGTATTTATTGCTTAAGATGACATAGCTCATGAGGTCAGAGGGTATGTATTGCTTAAGATGACATAGCTCATGAGGTCAGAGGGTATTTATTGCCTAAGATGACATAGCTCAAGAGGTCGGAGGGTATTTATTGCCTAAGATGACATAGCTCATGAGGTCGGAGGGTATTTATTGCTTAAGATGACATAGCTCATGAGGTCAGAGGGTATTTATTGCTTAAGATGACATAGCTCATGAGGTCAGAGGGTATGTATTGCTTAGATGACATAGCTCATGAGATCAGAGGGTATTTATTGCTTAGATGATATAGCTCATGAGGTCACAGGGTATTTATTGCTTAAGATGACATAGCTCATGAGGTCAGAGGGTATGTATTGCTTAGATGACATAGCTCATGAGGTCAGAGGGTATTTATTGCTTAAGATGACATAGCTCATGAGGTCAGAGGGTATTTATTGCTTAGATGACATAGCTCATGAGGTCAGTGGGTATTTATTGCTTAGATGACATAGCTCATGAGGTCAGAGGGTATTTATTGCTTAGATGATATAGCTCATGAGGTCAGAGGGTATTTATTGCTTAGATGACATAGCTCATGAGGTCAGAGGGTATGTATTGCTTAAGATGACATAGCTCATGAGGTCAGAGGGTATTTATTGCTTAGATGACATAGCTCATGAGGTCAGAGGGTATTTATTGCTTAGATGACATAGCTCATGAGGTCAGAGGGTATGTATTGCTTAGATGACATAGCTCATGAGGTCAGAGGGTATGTATTGCTTAGATGACATAGCTCATGAGGTCAGAGGGTATTTATTGCTTAGATGACATAGCTCATGAGGTCAGAGGGTATTTATTGCTTAGATGACATAGCTCATGAGATCAGAGGGTATTTATTGCTTAGATGATATAGCTCATGAGGTCACAGGGTATTTATTGCTTAGATGACATTGCTCATGAGGTCAGAGGGTATTTATTGCTTAGATGACATAGCTCATGAGGTCACAGGGTATTTATTGCTTAGATGATATGTCTCATAAGGTCACAGGTTATTTATTGCTCAGATTTCAAAGCTCATGAGGTCAAATGGTATTATTTTGTCAGCTGCCAATGCTCATATAGTCATCAAGCATTTCAACTCCAAATTCAACTGCATACAGATGTCCATGCAAAGCAGTCACTGGCAACTTGGCCTAGGTAGTCTTACGTAACACCTTACTGTTTCTACTAGACACCAGCAGGCTCCTATACCATCCCTCTCTCGCGTGATGCGACCCCACTACATGCATAGCCGCGCGCATTTCAATAAAAGAGTTTAAAAATCTACGAAAACAGTGTCTCAACTGACTGAAAAAAGGAGCTAAATTCTGCTTGTACCAGCCACTACAGTCCATACACACACTCACACACTCACTTTCTCTGGCTTGGCAATTTCTTTTTCACTTTTTTTTTACTGACGCACGCAATAAAGGCTTCCCCTCCACTCTGTCTTCTTCTTTGGAGCAGAAGAGAGAAAATGCAGAGACAGAGTATTGAGAAGTTGGCGTGTTGTGACACTGTGACCCTGGAAATAGCCAGGGGGACTCAAACTTCAAAGCTATTCCGCATTTAATAATAACAGGAGCAGAAGGACAGCCACCAGACCAGAGGCTCGATCAGCAGTCACGACGGGGGGGGGGGTTGGTGTTCGGACAATGTCTGTCTTCTAGAAGAAGAGCCTGTTAAGAACTTTCGGTTTTGTCTAGATGCCACTCGTCCAAGCTCTCAAAGAGATCCAAGTTAACAAATAAAAAAACTGCGCTACGATACAGAAACAATAGCAAAGCAGCTGTATCATTTTTGTTAATCTGCGTATTTTACGTGACGTATTTAAAAAAACGAACGTATAGCTTGATTATGTAATACGTGTAAGAAGTAAGCACTTCACTATAAGTTTTTATTACCATCAGCATTAATTAATTACATATATATTTGAAATAAAGTGATTTTTTTCTTTAATTAGTTGTTACTTTACATTAGGCATTCGAAACTAATTGCATACTCAGAGACAAGGGAGAGACAGAGTGAGACTAACAGGTGATACAGAAGAGACAGACAATAAACAGACAAGAGGCAGGCAAGAGACAGGCAAGAGACAGGCAAGAGTCAGGCAAGAGACAGGCAAGAGACAGCCAAGAGACAGACAAGAGACAGGCAAGAGACAGGCAAGAGACAGACAAGAGACAGGCAAGAGACAGACAAGAGACAGACAAGAGACAGACAAGAGACAGACAAGAGACAGACAAGAGACAGACAAGATACAGGCAAGAGATAGGCAAGAGACAGACAAAAGACAGGCAAGAGACAGACAAGAGACAGACAAGAGACAGACAAGAGACAGACAAGAGACAGCCAAGAGACAGACAAGAGACAGGCAAGAGACAGGCAAGAGACAGCCAAGAGACAGACAAGAGACAGGCAAGAGACAGACAAGAGACAGACAAGAGACAGACAAGAGACAGGCAAGAGACAGACAAGAGACAGACAAGAGACAGACAAGAGACAGACAAGAGACAGACAAGAGACAGACAAGAGACAGACAAGAGACAGACAAGAGACAGACAAGATACAGGCAAGAGATAGGCAAGAGACAGACAAAAGACAGGCAAGAGACAGACAAGAGACAGACAAGAGACAGACAAGAGACAGACAAGAGACAGACAAGAGACAGACAAGAGACAGACAAGAGACAGACAAGATACAGGCAAGAGATAGGCAAGAGACAGACAAAAGACAGGCAAGAGACAGCCAAGAGACAGGCAAGAGACAGGCAAGAGACAGCCAAGAGACAGACAAGAGACAGGCAAGAGACAGGCAAGAGACAGGCAAGAGACAGGGAAGATTTCATGGAAGTAGAAAAACAGACCTGAAACCCATATGAGAGCTCTCTGTATCAGATATTCGTTTCTCTGCATGGCCAATCCAGACCCTCTCTGCCCCTAGCAACCGAGCCCTGCAATCATTTCGAATCGCAACTCACCAACTACGTACAGCCGGATCCCGGCTCTGGCCACATCCAAGTCATCCATGCCCTCGCATTCAAAGTAGCCGTCCTGTCGCCTAACAACGCCTGAAATTTGCAGCGATCCGTTGGCGCCGCCCCCGACGTTGGTCCAATTGGCGAAGCCTTCGCCCAAGTTGCACCGGCCAGAGCGTGATAGCACTGAGCTAGGGTGGCCCGATCGCTGGCGCCTGGGAAGCTGGAATAGTACCACAGCACGTACAGCGGGCTGCGAGAGAACTCGCAGCGAAGCTGATGGCTGGATAGCTCGGCTGCGTACACTGTCGGCTGATCGACTGTCACCAATATGCGGCTGTCGCTTGCCGATGCTGCAATGGGGGTTGAGGGATCGGGCTGGACGATTGACTGGATGGATGAGAAAGAAATAGTAGGACTAAAGAGACAGACAGACAGACAGACAGACAGACAGACAGACAGACAGACAGACAGACAGACAGACAGACAGACAGACAGACAGACAGACAGACAGACAGACAGACAGACAGACAGACAGACAGACAGACAGACAGACAGACAGACAGACAGACAGACAGACAGACAGACAGACAGACAGACAGACAGACAGACAGACAGACAGACAGACAGACAGACAGACAGACAGACAGACAGACAGACAGACAGACAGACAGACAGACAGACAGACAGACAGACAGACAGACAGACAGACAGACAGACAGACAGACAGACAGACAGACAGACAGACAGACAGACAGACAGACAGACAGACAGACAGACAGACAGACAGACAGACAGACAGACAGACAGACAGACAGACAGACAGACAGACAGACAGACAGACAGACAGACAGACAGACAGACAGACAGACAGACAGACAGACAGACAGACAGACAGACAGACAGACAGACAGCCACTAAGACAGACAGACAAGCAGACAGACACACAAGCAAGCTGTCAAGGATGCCACGATGAAGCATCCCAACAGTAATTAACGGAACTGCCAGCTTCTTCTATTACATAACCGCGGCGGTTCCCTCCCCCAGTTAGTTGCTGACTCGGTATTGCATGTCCAACAGTGCAGGAACTGGCCGGCGGTCAGAGGCATGCGTGCATATAATGTTATATCGGAGAAAGACTCCACAGAAGACGATGCACGAGGTCAGCCATCCCGGTGGCTGGGGTTTGGGGTGGGGAGTGGAATGCGATTAATCGGCCCCGTAGGACGAGTTCTGGGTGAAATCGGGCGGCAAAATTCCCATGATGATGAAGAGAGACTGGGCGGTGGACGACTGGGACTTTCTGTCTTGAGGCTTGGATAGCAATTGTCGATTTGGGAGGGGGGGGGTTCCGAGACTTCAGCGAGCTCATTAGCTGAAGGATGAAGGCCTGCGCACCAGGGGCGGTCACAGCATTGATTTAGGTTAATCCCAGTGATTCGAGAATCAATTTAATGCAGCTTCAAGTGGCTCAGACAAGAAGACAAAAGATTTTTTTTTCTTTTTTAAAATTTCTTTTGAAATCTTCCTCTGATGTACCGTCCCCGCTACCCCTCCTCCTTCCCCGTGTCCCTCAAGGTCGCTTTCGCTACCCCCCTCCTTCCCCATGTCCTTTAAGGTCACACCGCTACCCCTCCTCCTTCCCCGTGTCCCTCAAGGTCGCCTTCGCTACCCCCCTCCTTCCCCATGTCCTTTAAGGTCACCCCGCTACCCCTCCTCCTTCCCCGTGTCCCTCAAGGTCGCCTTCGCTACCCCCCTCCTTCCCCATGTCCTTTAAGGTCACCCCGCTACCTCTCCTCCTTCCCCGTGTCCCTCAAGGTCGCCCTCGCTACCTCATCCTCTTTCCTCGTGTCCTTCAAGGTCACCCCGCTACCCATCCTCCTTCTCCGTGTCCTTCAAGGTCGCCATCGCTATCTAGCCACCGCTTCTTCATATATATATATTAGCAAAACTGCACTCTTTGTTTTACGTCTTTGTTATTCAGCTTGCCGAACCAATCTATCTCTTTCAAATACATTCCATCTTTTCTATATCAAGGACAAAAAACTGTCACAAATTGTCCCAAATCATGGATGCGCTAAACCCTACCAGCCCGAGAAATTCAGTTAATCCGCTGCTAAAATATATTGGTGAGTTTCGTTGAATCCGCGGTACAAAATCTAGGTCAAAGATTCTGAGTAAAACTTTGAAAAAAACTTGCTATTCGAAAATGCATTTCATATTTCCAAGTTAGCAGCAGCGCATGACTTGGCAAAACTAACCTTAGTAATTTAAAAAAACGCGAAATCATTCTTGTTAGTTAGCTGGAAAAATTGGGAAGAAAATCAAAACCGCAAAGTCAGCCAGTCGCCTCAGTTCCGGACTGAAACTTTCTTTCGATGCATTTTTTGCGACTTCTACTTTTCAGTGTGGTCTGCGTTGGCCCTCTAAGCTTTTCTAAAAAAGAAACCAGGGCCAAAATCTAAAAGAATCTTGTAGAAAATGAATAGCAGATTAACAAATCTTGAATTAAAATATGACTACAGAACCATTTTTAAGTCGACAATGGTAAATTGTAAAAAAATGATCAGGAAAAGATCCGGCATGACCTCGGAGTCAGTTTAATTTTTTTTGCAATTCTTGCGCGAGATCCATCCAGAATTTCCCCGGCAAGGAAATTAAAACTGGATAGGGGTACTAAAGAAGCATGCAGAGAAAGACGCTTCGGTTTACAACCTTTTAATTTCCATGCTGTGAGATACATACTCGTAGATAGATAGATAGATAGATAGATAGATAGATAGATAGATAGATAGATAGATAGATAGATAGATAGATAGATATATAGATAGATAGATAGATAGATAGATAGATAGATAGATAGATAGATAGATAGATAGATAGATAGATAGATAGATAGATAGATAGATAGATAGATAGATAGATAGATAGATAGATAGATAGATAGATAGATAGATAGATAGATAGATAGATAGATAGATAGATAGATAGATAGATAGATAGATAGATAGATAGATAGATAGATAGATAGATAGATAGATAGATAGATAGATAGATAGATAGATAGATAGATAGATAGATAGATAGATAGATAGATAGATAGATAGATAGATAGATAGATAGATAGATAGATAGATAGATAGATAGATAGATAGATAGATAGATAGATAGATAGATAGATAGATAGATAGATAGATAGATAGATAGATAGATAGATAGATAGATAGATAGATAGATAGATAGATAGATAGATAGATAGATAGATAGATAGATAGATAGATAGATAGATAGATAGATAGATAGATAGATAGATAGATAGATAGATAGATAGATAGATAGATAGATAGATAGATAGATAGATAGATAGATAGATAGATAGATAGATAGATAGATAGATAGATAGATAGATATATAGATAGATAGATAGATAGATAGATAGATAGATAGACAGATAATCTCTCACCTCCAATGTGAAACTCCAGTATCCAGATGAGGCAGAACAGCAGAAGCATTGTTGCCAGTTCTGGTGCAAAAGTCCGCTGTCAACAGCTGCTTAGATCAGTAGACTTCCAGCTCTCTCACAGATTCTTCGTAGTTCGCAGGTAATCCGCTCGTTGGTGAAACTTTTTCATGTCTTTTTCAACTAAGTAAACATCGCTGGATGAACCTGTTTTTTGTTATTTTAAGAAAGATTTATATTTAAAAAACGAGTTTCTCCACTGATTTACTATATTTTCCGCAGTTCGCTGCACCATGGCATTTGAGTGCAGGTTTGCAATGGTGAGCTATATAGCTTAGAGGCCAGCTATGCATTGGCGCACGGCTGCCATTGGCTGAACCGAAGTGCAGACGGACAGCCAATCCGCTAAAGCAGGTCGCACGCCCTTGCTTAGTCACTACGGAGGACTGTCGCTGTTTTATTCTTACTTTACTGTTAAAATCTTCGTTTTGAGTGAATTTTAGATTGAGAAACCGTCTTCTCATTTGTTGAGAATCTGCACCCTCTAGAATTCCACTCTCAAGAGTCTTGAAGACTGTCATTCATGAGAATTCCACACCCTTGAGAAGCTCACCCTTGGGAATCTCACCATTGAGAATTTTACCTTTGAGAATCTCACCTTTGAGAATCTCACCTTTGAGAATCTCACCCTTGGAAATCTCACCCTTGAGAATCTCACCTTTGAGAATTTTACATTTGAGAATTCAAACATTGAGAATCTTACCTTTGAGAATCTCACCCTTGGAAATCTCACCCTTGAGAATCTCACCGTTGAGAATCTTACCTTTGAGAATCTCACCTTTGAGAATTTTATTTGAGAATTCAAACATTGAGAATCTTAGCTTTGAGAATCTTACCTTTGAGAATTTTACCCTTGAGAATCTCACCTTTGAGAATCTCAGCTTTGAGAATCTTACCTTTGAGAATCTCACCTTTGAGAATCTCAGCTTTGAGAATCTTACCTTTGAGAATCTCACCTTTGAGAATCTCAGCTTTGAGAATCTCACCTTTGAGAATCTTACCTCTGAGAATCTCACCTCTGAGAATCTTACATTTAAGAATCTCACCCTTGAGAATCTTAGCTTTGAGAATCTTACCTTTGAGAATCTCACCTTTGAGAATCTTACCTTTGAGAATCTCACCCTTGGAAATCTCCCCCTTGAGAATCTCGCCTTGAGAATTCTAAACCCCTGAAAATTCCACCTTTGAGAGCTTTAACTTGAGAATCGCACCCTTAGATATTTCAACAATGGAGATCTATTGTACTCGTAGCATTGAGATCTCATTGTTTAATGAACCCTTGAGAAGATTACGCCTGAGAATAATGAGGTGTAGAAAAAAATTTCCTGCAGAAGAATTTTGAGCGTAAAAGTCTATAGTACCTTTATAAATATTATCGGGAAAAATCTCACATATTAATGATGACTCTCACAATCACAATAATAAAATTCAGAACTCTTCATCAATCAGCCATGCTGAAAACAAAAAATAAGCGAATGATTTTTAGTTGCCAAGAACGGATTGAAGAAGCTTTGGCCAAAGACGTAATTCGATAGCTCCTCTCTTACTCAGTGACGGCAATTCGGGGAGGGGAGCACTAAGCATCGGACCATAGACGAAGCTGCTGAGGTACAGGATGATCTGCTCTCGGACCGCGCAAGTTAAGGCAAGGCGGCTCGAGACATGCGAGACAAAGCAGAGAACAAGACAGCTCGCTAATTCGACCAACCACGAAAGCAAGTCCGGAAAGTACTTCTGTGAAAGCAGCGTTCTCGAAACGGACAATCGCAAACTATGAGTCACAACAGCAGAGAGGCGCGGGACACTCCGGTGACCCTCGCCACAGCGACTGTCCAAAGCCTGGACACAAAGACCGAGTCTCGATTGAAGTCTGAATCGCTGTTTAAGAATGTGCGAACTAAGAGCAACTCGCGGACTAAGACTGATTCGCAGACGAAAACGGTTGAATCTCGAACAAAGATTGATTCCAAGAGCAAGGAAAAGACCAATAGTAAGACAGACTCTCAGAGCAAGCCAGAGGCTTTCGTATCCGACTACGCGAACCAGGTCGAGGACGAACCAACAAAAAAGTCTGATTCGAAGTCGAAAACTAAGACCGAGTCCAAGACGAAATCTGAGTCGGCAAACAAGGTGGAAACCGCCGCAGGAAAAGCCGCCACTAAGACGTCGACCACCCACTCAAGGAGCAAGTCAAAGTCTGACTCTGGCAGCAAGGAGGATGTCGGCGGGACGGCCAACAGGCCCGGTAACGCCTCGGAGCTAAGCAACCAGGCAGATCACACGGGAACTTCGGCTGAGCAGCAGCAGGAAGCAACCGAAGTCCAGCAACCGACTGAAGTGCCACAGGGCCGCACCAACAAGACCGAAACTACCAGTAAGCCGGAGTCTTCTAACAATGTCGAGGTCACCGGCTTCGGTAGCGGAGGCCGCCGCGAGAGCGCAACCGCCAGTGCAGTCGGCACGGGACTTCGCCGGGTCAGCGCCAGCAGCAGCGCCGCTTTGGACGCTCGACGCGGCAGTGCCGGAAACTCACGCCGAAGCAGCGCCGAGCTGGCGGCCGAGAATCCGGAGAGCAGCCACAACCAGGAGTCGCCAGCTTCTGCCACAGAGAAGCCGAATGACCAGTCGGCACCGGAGGAGGCCAATCCTGAACAGCAGGGCGTACCGACAGCCTCGCCAGAGTCTGCCGGAGCCACTTCGGAAACAAAATCGCCTATGAAGAAGACTAGTCGTAAGTTATCCTGCTCTCTATCTAGCTTAATCTTATTTTCCAATGAATTCTCTTTCACAACCATGCAACGCAACTCTGCTTAATTCTCACAGGCGCGGGTACGTCCGGTCGAAGCGTGATGATTCCTGACGACGTTAATCCGAACATCCTGCCAACCAAGAACAATCCGCTATACAATACCACCGCCGTATTAGACAAGCTAGACAAATTTCCAATTCTAAAGATGCGTCGCGACGGCAAATATTATCTGAAGATGAAGGACATCGTGATTGAACGACATCCAAAAGTGAAGCGCAACAAGCGAGGCGACGTCATACCGACAATCAAGAAGGAAAAGATGGGCGCTATCGAGCGAGTGGTCAGCCGCTTCTGCGAGGACGTGCTCTGCATCAGTCGAGCCCAGTTTCTCCCGCTGACCTCTCAGGGAGAGCGGCACGTGGTTTGGGTTGGCAAGAAAAAGGCCAATCACATCATTCGCTACTTGAACGGCAATGGTTGCTACGTTGTTAATCGTTTCCCTGGCGACATATTCGTCAAGGACAAGCAGGTGATGGGCATCATTCTGAGAGACCACATGCTTATGCGCAGTAACCACTGCTATTGGAAGTGCGGTGTGCCGAAAGAGGACATCCTGAATCCCAAAACTCCCAACGAAGACGAAGAGGAGAATCCAATTACCTACCGGATTTGTCGCCACATGGTCAAAAGTATGCACATGGACGAAGAGGGCTGCGAGGACAAGGGCTGCTATAACTTTGAGAAGCACACCTGCAAGCATCTCGACGTTTTCATCCCGGAGGTTCAAAGCTTCTGTACGTACAACGCGCTGCAAGACTTCAGCAACCGTCTCGATGACGATCTCAAAGGCCAGACATTTATCTGCAAGCCGGCCTACCTTTACAAAGGCTACGGTTTCCGGTTCTTCCGCACTGCCGCCGAATTCCAAGAATTCTACCACATGACCGAGGGCAAAGAGACGTCCAGGCACGACTTTATGGTGCAACGACTTGTGGATAAACCTTTCCTGTTCAACGGAAAGAAGGTGGACATTCGAGCTTTTCTGTTGGTTGTGGTACTTCGCTACCGTCGAGTGATCTCCTTCATCCACTACGGATTCTGCCGGGTGGCCAGCACCGAATTCGAGATCAACGAGGAGGAAGAAGAGCTCAACATCGAGGAGCCGATGACGGACAAGGAGATAGAGAAAAAAAAGGCTGAGAACTACGAAAAGGACATGAAGATGTTCGTTTGCACCTACCGCACCGCCGAGGAGAAGGTTGAACGGGCCAGACGCATTGACACGCAAACGTTCTATGAAGAAGCGGACGATCGCTCCCAAGAGCTGCAGGCCGTCTTCCAGAAGGAAGAAGAGCTTCAGGGAGTCAAGGAGCAGATCAAGCACATTGGACTCCGAATCAGCCAAGCTATCGAGAACAAAGTTTGGGATGCGTTCGGCTGCTTCCAGATCTTCGGACTCGATCTCTGCGTGGACGAGGATATGAAGGTGACTTTGAAACTTTATTTTGTCAAATTTAACTGACTATACTCGTATTTAGGATTGGAAAGATGACCAGACTCGCCTCAAAATCTCAGGTGTGGCTCCTCGAGGTCAACAGTCACGCAATGAGCGACGTGGACACTCTGAGTCCAACGCAGCGCAAAGTTGTACCAGCAGTAATCATGGAGTCTCTCGGTCTAGTGGTGGAAACCACCTACAAATCCTTCCATCATCTGCGACTGCGCAAGAGTCCGACCAACGAGTTTGAGGAGACCGGCTTCCTGTTCAGACAGAACTACGACTTCATCTTCAGCACTCTGGCCAAGAAGCGCATGGACTACGTGTGGCCCAAGCCGCCTAAGAAGCCTGATCCGCCATTCTACGAAAGAATCGGCGTTGTCGACCAGCAGATCAAGAATGTCGACAGGCGCAAGAAGGCCTGTCTGGCTATGAAGATTGCCGTTCGCGAGGAGCAGCTGGCGCTGAAGCGAAAACGCAACGCCAAGGACGAGGAGGAGTCTTGAATGAATTTCGCTTTCAGACCAGAGCGATAACGCTCGCCTCATTTTAACTCTACAATGACAACTGCCGAGTGTTAATTTTTCTTCGTTTCTATTCGATGCTCGAGCTTACAAAGGTGAAGAGCACCCTGAGAGATGTCAGGTGGAATACCGAGAGCCTCGTATTCTCAACAGTGGCTCTACTTGTCAAAGACGAATAAATATTTCATTTTGATTTTTCCCTACTTTCCAACGTTGAAAAGAAGAGTATTGAAAACTATCGCAGCGACTGTTGATTATTGTTCAATTACTATCTTGAATGTAGCTCTGAACACTAGAAAATTGTGCTGAAGTAAGCTTACATGATAAACTGTACGATACAAGGCGATTGTGATATCCTACAAGGCTGGATATACTTAGTAGTACGTTTACATGTACATGTGCACTTTTAGCTAGAGTTAGAGGCACGGGCTCGTATGCACCCTGGCGCAATTTAAGCGACATTGTCACACAACCGGCGAGGAGCATTGCTGCTTATTCCACCGACTCCCCTGAGCAGGCACACGAACGCGCGTATACGTACGCAGTCATACGAGTACATGTACGCACAGGCACACACACGGGAGTGTACAGCGGCCCTAACTTTATTTTACAACTTATCTAGGCATGTAATATACACTTCACTGTGAATTGGGGTTAGGCCCTCAGGGGCGTTAATTGCACGAGCATCTTATGTATTTTAAGATTCCAACAATAATTTATGTGACTGCACTTGGAATAGAATTTGGGCCGCTGGCACAAAAGAGCGCCGCGGTGGTCCACGCCCCCCTAATAATGTGAACTTTCTAGTGCACTGTACATGCACTGTACATGTACATGTAAATTTCCCACGTTGCTCACCAAAATCATGCAAAGCATTGAAGTCCTACATTTCGTACTATACATGTACATGTACATGTTGCTGTTTTCCTTTGAAACCATTCGAGTATGTGTTGTGTTTTCCGCTTCCGTCCGTGCGGACCGCAGACGGGGGTGCTCGGGGTTCGGGTGCGGGACTGCCCAGAGCTTGCCGGGTGTGCTAGCGGGAGAGCAGCGACCCCGAGGCGTACGGACACTATAGTTCAGGCTGGAAGTGGAGGGGTGGGGAGCGTACGGACACTCGCACCCAGCCCT
This sequence comes from Macrostomum lignano, assembly GCA_002269645.1. Classification (NCBI taxonomy): domain Eukaryota; kingdom Metazoa; phylum Platyhelminthes; family Macrostomidae; genus Macrostomum; species Macrostomum lignano. The sequence goes on from NIVC01001372.1 coordinate 269,513, forward strand.
ACGGACAATTCAAGAGACCATGCAGGTTTGGAGATGATGATGCTGCGAGCATGTAAGCCACTCAGCAGCACCAGAGAGGTCTCTGGAGCGTACACGGACACTAATTCACAGACTCGAGCGAACCGCGATGGGAGGAAAAGAACTTCGAGATCTAGGACAAATTAATGAAAAGTACAGTAAACAATTAATGTCTTACCGGAAGGGGGATCACTGAACGCGCTCCTACAGGCATCTGTGGTTTTACCTTGTCACTATTTTTGTTCTGCTCAACTGTCACTGTATGATTTTCGCAGCAGAAAGTACTCGTACGAGAACGCATACGTGGCAGAGAGAGCAAGCAGGGATCGAGGGCGCTAGCTGAGCTGGCTTGGGTGGGGCTAAGCCGCGCAGGGCTGAGGGGTTTGGAGTTAAAGGGCGAGAGAGAAAGAACGGGGAAGGCTGGCCAATCAGGTACTTCCGCGGCGGGAGCCTTGATATGCATGGACTAGCCCAAATGGAGAGAAATGAGAGCCGAAAATTGTTGGCCAGCCAAAATGAAAACGAGAAAAAAATGAATTAGAATTATGCATGGCAGCTTAATAGGACAGGGAGACCAGAAATGAACCATGCAGCAGCAGGGAGAGGAGGCGGAGAGCGCAGGGGTCGGGGGGCAAGGGCATTGTGGGGCTCAGGCGCAGCTCACAACACATAATATATGTACGTTGTGGCGGCCAGACTGCACGGTTGAGAGCGCTTCAACATGTAATTTCTGAATTTATGTGTACTACATGTACAGTACATGCTAAAATAATTTTCGCTAGTAATGCAGTCGGAAAAATAATTTGGTAATGGGGAAGATTATTAGGGCCTTGCCAGTATTCATTTTCGAGACTTGCCAGACATGTAATAATACTGCTGGGTATTTTAATTTCTACAACAATTTTATCGCGGTTTTCTTGAGACAGTGAAACAGACAGACAGAAAAAACATGTTGTAAGTGTTGTTATTGTTGTAAAGAAGGAAAGCGAGCCGCACAACCAGGATTTCCACTCAGCGCACAGCTTTAGGCTTTACAGTGGCTACTTAACGCAGGAACAATCAATGTTTTAGAATATTTTTTACGTAAAATACAGTACAGAGTTGTGAGAAGTGACATTTTCATTAATAAACGCTTATTTTGTATTCGTTGTTTCCAATGTACTCTGAGCTTGCGTCTTCATGAGTTAAAGCTGTTACTGTTTTTGATATAACTAATTAGCTAATGATCGTATATTACCAAAAATTTAAAAAGAATTTTTTCTCAGAAAATTAGCACATGCATGATGCACGCATTAAGCAAGTTCCTCAACTTCCTCGTATATTTTTAAATCTTGTATTTATAACTACAAAGCGGATCTAACTTGCATCTAACCGAATATTTAAATTGAAACATTTGCTTCCATTTTTAATGCGTTTTGCGTTGCGCACTTATTCTATTGTGACTTGATACATTGCTTTGTACCAGCAGAAGTAGACGAAAGAGCAAGACGAGATCTATTGTTTTGAAGCACAAGACAATGCTTTTATTGTAACAGACTTAAGTACATGTTTGTGCCTATAATCTATTTTCAACTGCTTTTTAACATAATCTGATGGCAGAATGACTGATTCGTCAAACTTTGATAGTGTCTTAAAGCAGAGACTACAAAGTGAACTGAAAGAAAACTATTTTTGGTAAGTTTTTCTCTCTGTTTTTTACTTGAGTTGGTTAGTTATTGTTGCAAAACTGTTTGTGAATTTTATTTCTAATTTTAATATCAAAAAATTTTTATACATTTATTATCATTTTAGTTCTATTGCAGCCTATAGTCAACCATAGTCCAGATCATTGCAGGTGTATGCCAGAATGAAAATTCATGTTTTTTTCATTTTTTTGCTAACATAAAACAAAAAAGTTTATGCCAAGACTAAAATTGTTTATATGCCATTTTTTTTCAATATATATTTTTAGAAATTCAAAACCTACTAAACTTAAAAAATAAAATGGCTGTTTTTGCCAAAAACTGAAATTATTTGTTTTAATTTTGATTTTCTTGTGATTGTGTTAATATTGTCTATTTTAGTTTCCAATTATTTTTAAACAGCTTTCAATGTTAATTGATACTTAACTACACAATATTACATTAGCCTTGAACCAGGATGGAATTTTTGTACAAAATCCTGGATGCATTCTGTGCATGCTAACAAAAACTTGCATACTTGTGTGCATATTTCTAGCAAACTTGTGCAACTTTAAAAAGCTTATGTGCGCAGTGCGCGCAGCTTAATATTCTAAGAAACCTTGCATAATTTCATTTAAATTTTGAATATTGCACTTGTTACAGTAAAACAAAGTTATTGCATTTTTAAAAACAAAGACACGAGGAACAACATTAAACTAAAAAGAATAATATTATTTATTTTTTAATATTTATTTATTTATTTATTTATTTATAAGATTTAATAAAACATCGTTAAAAGTTGTGCATTTATGGGTAAAAAACTTACACAAAAAAATTGCGTGTAACTTTTTGTTCCAAACTTGTCATGCAAAGATTCTATCCTGGGCCTTGAACTTGGCTATTTTTTGTATACCGACTGTGTATACTACTCATTTTGAACCTGAAAATTTGATACACTAAGTGTATGCCAAGATTGTCAGTGAGAGCAAGAATATACCAGAAAATTCGGACGTAAAGGCTACTTTCTGGACTATGGTAGTCGTATAGACAAAGTGTATGGTTTTAAAAATAATTTTTGTCTTTGTTATGGCATGACATAAAGACATTTGAATATTTAGTTAGTATAACTTAAGTAAGTTAATAATAATTAAAGCTCTATTAAGTATTGCTTTACAAACTCAAATTTATAATATAGATATACTAAATTACCTTACTATTTTTATTATTAGACATAGCTTTGTTTATATGTTACCTAGAAAAAACTATATTAAAGAAAGAAGTCTATATATATTTTTGAGCTATTTTAAATTTGAATAATCTTGATTAAACTAAATCTAGTAAGAGCTTAATATGAGCCAACAATAGAAGTACAAAATACAAATTTTAACTAAAGTACAAAGAAATCAATTTGATGATAAACTTATTGAATCATTAAATCAGATAAGTCAACTGGGCTTTCTTCTTGTTTTTTTGCCATTGAACAATGCTACAAGTAAAAGCTCTTATGTGCAAGTAGCCCTTATCTAGATAATGGTATGTGGTCTAAAGCTTCAAGAGCTGCAACTTGCTAAAAATATTTGGCACCAAATAAAGGCATAGTAATAATTTAGATAATGAGGCATTTTGCATTAATAAGGCAGTCATGATTACTCATGCTATTTACCCAAAAACTGTTTTATGCTAGAACATTATCTGCCTTGATTCCAACTACAATATGATACTACAAGTACAAGTGTAGAAAGTTCTGAAATTGCAATGGACAGTTGGATGCCTTTTGTCTATTTATTCCAATAGAGGCAGACCTTCAATCATTCAACCTTTAGTTCAAGCTTTTTTTTAGCAAATACATTTGCTATTCAAGTTGGTGCTGTTGTGGCAAACAAAAAACATGAAATGCTATAGGATGATGCTAGCTTGCCATAGAAGAGCTCCTTAAAGAGGCTTTGAAAATATAAAGCATTTTTTTAAATGGTGCATATATTTAAGAAATAATTCAGACACTTGCAAATTACGAGGGCAAGCAGATATCAAAAAGTAGAATGTGACACATTAATCAGCATCCCAATCTGATCTTTCAATGTAATTGCCACTAATTTCTATATGCACATTTGCATGCGCTGCAGCCAGCTATCAAAGCAACCCCTAAAATCAGCTTTTTCAATGGAGTTGAGCTGCTCATTCACAGCAGAAATCAGCTCATCATGAGACTCAAACTTTCCACGCAGCAGCTGCTTGATTTTCAGAAATAACTAGAAATCGCATGGCACCAGATCTGGTGAATAAGGTGGAGCACTCAGCAGCTTGATGCCATAAGCATGAACTATGTTGTTTGCTGTGTGTGCAAGTGCATTGTCGTGATACAGGAAGTAGCAGCATAGCTCAGCTTTGCCGCAGCCAGCTGCGATGGAATTGAACACAATTGACAAGCAGCTGGTCATGTACCAAACAGAGGTCTTAGTGTGGCCTTGCTCAACAGGCACTGAGGCTACGATGCCTCTGGGCAAGAAGAAAATTGTGAACATGATTTTCCCAGCGGACCTCACCTGCTTCACTTTTTGGGGAGGTGGGGCTCCTTTCAGTGACCAAACCATTGACTGTGATTTAGTTGGCAGGCCATTATTATTATTCATTAATTCTACTAGTCTGGTTTATTGGCATTTTTTTATTTTAGTATTAGTTTATCTACTACTACTAACTATTTAAGTATTAGCATTAGCCATTAGATTTAGGCATAGGCAGTAGCATGATTATGATTTTTATTTAGCTAACAGCTATTACAAATTAACAAGACTCAAGACTGATTGATTCTAATCTAAATGGTTATGATATTATTATAACTAGCAGGCTAGGCACTAGCTAGTCATTGAGACATGTCATTGAAATTAAGTAACAATTTGAATCAATTTGAAAATGCATACAAAACCCAAATCCTATTTCAAAACAACAAATATTATATATATTGCAATGAAAATTGTAAAAAGGAAAAATGAATTCTTTGAAAATTCATGAATTTCAACTTTTCACAAAAGAAATGTTTGAATTTTTGTAATTTTCCTAATTTTACACAATTTAATATAAGTATTGTAGAATTAGGTTAACTACTATAAGATTACTTAGTTGCACTAAGTGAGCAACTTTACTATGAGACTGCTAGAAAGTGAGCAAGGTTGCTAGTCATGCTTGGCACTTGGGTGCAACCTAGGGATTCACCTGGCCATTTCTATTGGCAACACATATAAGTTGCTATTAGATAGAATAGTAATCATGTGATTGCTCTTAGCCAATAGCGACTTATATGTGTGTTGCCAATAGAAATGGCTGGGTGATTCCCAAGGTTGTGCATGTATGTTGCCAGTATATTTTGTTAATGAGCTGGGGCTCTTTCCTGCTGGGGCAAAAATAGTATAAAGTGTATATAAGTGAACTATAGCAATCAGAATATAGAATAGAAAACAATTAGAATACATTAGAGTACTTAGAGTACTTAGAATTTTCACATTCATAATTGAGACTAGCAGAATTTCTATTTTGTAAACTGCAATATTTTAAGTGCACTTTTAAAAATGTGCATATTTGCATTTTTATATAATTTTGTGACACATTTTGTTTTAAAGTTTTGTTGCATAATCACATTTTTAGCTCAATGGCATTTTCTGCAATTTTACTATCTTGGGCTAGTTATACTAGCAGTGAATTTGAAATCTTCTAGCTCTTAGCTTATTCTAGTATAGACAAAGCATTTATTTAGTTAAAAAATACAAATAATTGTTAAGCTATTTAATTAAAATTTTACATTTTATAATTGCTGCTACAACAGTTATAATGCTTATCAAAGTTGCTAATATAATGTGCTTTAATTTAATTTTCATTTGTTTAATTAACTTCAACTTCAACTCTCAGTCTTGAGTATTCCCTGGATCAGAGGGTCATGGCTTACTCTCTGGTAGGTTTACTGCCCTGAGTTGGATTCTCAGATCCTGGTCTAAATGTTCTTACCCTTTGGTAGGTATTCTGCTTTCTAAGGTGATTTCTCAGACTCTAAGTCTGGAGGTCTTGTTCTTTAAGAAGACTTGAAGACTTAAGATAACTTGTTCTTTCTCCCATTTCTGGGGTGTTTCCCAGGTCACTATCTACTACTCAAAAATAAGTAATGTAAGAGCAAATGCTAAGCCTAATTGATTTTGTCTCCAAACAGAATAATTGGATCAAATGAAACAATGCTTAAGTGAATGAGTCAAAAAAGAAAAACATTTTATTTTTCTTAGCCTTTGGCTGGCTTCCTTTTATATTGAACATTTTCTTACTTATTTAAAACAAACAGTGATATATTTGCATAATATAACAACATAGCAGTATCTTAAAATGCAACTTTATAAGAAAATAGTTTTACAATGTTTAAAAATATGTTTGAATATATTTAAAAAATAGACAACAATTTGAATAGATCATACAATGATACAAGCATACAAATATAAACATTTGAATACAAACTAAGACACCAAAAATTGTAGGTCAAAAATAATGGATACAGTGTTCTTAAGACATTGGTTTAGTATAGAGCCATAGAGATTAGCTATCCTTGCTTCTTATAAAGTAGATTTGCAATTTTATAGAAGCCAAGGTTTAGTAGAAGTAATTGATTTTGTCCAATTGCTAGACAATGCTACCAAGCCATGTGTTAGAAAAGTACTCACATAATACATGTAGCTGTTTATTTTAGGTTGTCTACTGCTATTCAAATTGTCTACTCAAATTTGCTTGCAAATAGTGAAAGTAATATAGCCACGATGCTTCACATTAAAGAATATAGGCTAGTGGTATCTGCTTTATAGGCTTATTCTGATGAATGTAACCATGAAAGATATATAGCTTGTAGCTATAGAAACAGTTCCTTCACAACAAAAAAGGTTGAATTATTGCTGAACCACTCTGCAATATTCTAGCGGCTGTATACTTAATTGACATTGGCTAGCAAATGTAATGGTATTTGCCACTCTCTTCATGTAGACCCTCACTTTGTAAAAGTTATTTGGCAATGCATTTTCTTGAAGTTGAAATTCCTAATCTTGTGACTCTTTGGGATGCTGTGGAGCTTGGGCTTAATTTACTGCTTTTGATAGCACTTCCACTGTTAGCACCTAAGGCAGAATTTTTCAGCTGTCTTTGTTTTGTAGAAGAACTTGTTCTGCAATTGCAGCAGCAAGTCTAAAGAGCTTCTCCTGAACTTGGTTGCATGTTTCTCAAACAATCAATTGGCATATTGATAGTTGCCTGACTAGGCATTGGCAACAAGTATGCTTGTTCTTACCACTAATGTATATTCCATTTGCCTCAACATAGCTGAGGCAGTACATTTAGTGTGACATTTCTAACTGTGCATCTCCAATATATCTGGCTCCATGGCTGAACTGTTGACTATAACTAAAGCTATTGGAGCATATTAGAATATCCTTCTCATTCTTAGAAGCTTGGGGAATAAGAATCCAATATACTAATAAAGTCTAGACTTAACCTGCTATGGTGAAATTGTGATTAGACACCTTTATCCATGGATAAGGATAAAGCCTTTTTATTGGCTCATCATTTTACTGTTGCTCTACTACAATCTATTGCTATTGTTGTTGTTTTTGTTGTTATTGTTTATGATGCTTTGGTGCTGCCTTGATCATCCTTCTGCTTCTATCTCATTTTTCACCATTCCCATTTAGGCTTCTGTCTTGCATAGGTCTATAAGCTCCATCAATAGGATGCATCTGCACTCTCCTTCCATCATTGGACAGCCCGTATCCATCTGATCATACATGCACAACCTCTGAAATTATGCTGGCCATGCGACTTGGTTTGCGAAAAAAAATGTGACTTACCTATGAAAGAAAGCTAAGCAAAATAAATTTACTTTTGGGTAAAAGCAGGAGTCCTAATCCTCTTGTGATATCTAATCCTTTTTGTGACTTAGTTTCTCTTTTTCTAGAGTCTAGTGTTCTAGTGTCTGCCCCCGTTCTCATCCTCTTGAAGCTGACATCTTGCTATCTGTTCTTGAACCATGGGTCTTTACTCCTCCTTTTGCACTATCCATATGTCTTTTCAACCCTGCTATCGCCGTGCTCCCATTGCTTCACCTTCACCTCCTTGTTTATCCTCTTCACCTTCTAGCCAGCACTCCCACTCCTTCCATTTCTCAGCCACCACATCTCCCACTAACTAGTCCACTGCCTCATTCTTACTATCAAATAGCAATTTGCAATCAAAGAAGGCAACCTACTGAATAGTTTGCGGATCCATTTGCTTCAGTGGATTGAGAACCTAGCAGGCCTGTAAGAATTTCTTGTTGAATGGAAGGTACTCCTGCAGATTGGCAGTGCCATTGGCAAAAAAGGCATGGACAGATCTTCTGATTGACAGTGATGTTGTTGAATAGGCATCTAGTAGGCTTGTCAATGCTGAGCTAGTAAGGTGACAGCTAAATGGAAATATTTGTTTTGTCAACCTTCCAGAATTTGGTTGGCAGGCATCCCAATTGAGTCAAATAAATCAAAGGAGCCATTGCTTCATGATTTCAAGAAGTTCACAATATAGCTAGTGTATATGGTAACCTTGTTGCTAGAATAGAAGTTCAAATTGCTGCAAAGGTTTCAGCACTTCTGCTAGAAAATGAAAAAAGAATTCTGCTATAGGGTCCAGCAGTGCTGCTTTAAGGCCTGCAAACTTGGGGGCCAATTAACTTAGCTTCACTGAAGTATCATACAAGTGGTTTGAACATGTTGACAATGCACTTCATCGCAAGTAAAACCTGTAGCCAATGTGTTTCCACTGGACAATGGAGGACCAACTTTTTGATACTGTCAAACTCAGTGCTGGTGTCCAAAAGACAGTCTTACTCACTAGCATGATATTTAAAATGGCAGTATATGTCACATAAGACCTACTCCTTGGCCTAGCTTGGATTCACTGCAAGAGTAGTTTCCTACATTGTGAAGCCAAATTCTTTCTTAAGGTGTATCCACTTACCAAATAAACAGGTAAGACAAATGGTAAAGAATGTCAAAAATTGCCAAACAGTTATTAACTTTGCCATTACCATTGGCTAGGTCAGCACTTGTGCATGTATGGTTCCATGTATTGCGAGTACATCTTCCATAGGGGTTCATCATTTTAACTTCTAATTGATTTGTGTTACCATTTATTCAGTTTTTTGACTAAGATAGTAGTTGTTTTTTCACTATACAATCTAGTAAATATGGACATAAACTTTTGAAAAAATATATTTGAATTTATACAATGAAGCAAACACTAGCAAATACTTTGTATAATTGCAATAATAAATGTGGCTTTAATTACTATTTTTGTTGATCTTTACTATGTTCATATTAGTGTATTGTCAAGCTTATTTTGGTCAAGGTTAAAAGTATTCCACATGTAAACAAGTTCTTATTGTCATTATGTATGCTATGCTATGACACATTTACTTCAATTTTGGCATTCTATATTCAGACCCAGAATACCAAATCGCTCTTGTAATTCTAATACTTAAATTTTCATTCTTTTTTCAATGAGCTCTGTTTTTAGAGTTGGAAAACAGCCTTTTGTGTGTAATACTTAAAACTGAATTTTCCACAACTCAGGTACATGACACTGCTACATCGCTGGTTTCAAAATCAAATCAGCAAAGAAGAATTTGACAAACAAGCCAAAAATCTGTTTCTTAATTCAGATGGTGAGTTTTGAATTTAATTTATTTTAACTATACATTGAATGCTTATCTACTTAAAGAAAAAATTAGGCACATTGTTATTAATATTTCAGTCACAAGTCACAATCAATTCATGCTGCATATTATGAGTTCAGACTGCAAATTGATAGAGTCGTCAGGTATGTTGTATCGATGTTTTGAGTAAAAAACATGTTTATTTTGAATATTTTTGTTTTGAATAAAATAATGCGTATGGCAATCGCCTCGTACTACTTGCAGCGCCTTTGACTAAGAGTCTGCGTCACAGATTTGTGGAGGTGCCTCAGGTGCCGCTGATATCTTTAATCGCCCACTATAAGCAGGAGACAAATGGCTCCGCTAGTAATCCCTGTACACCAGCTGGGAGCCAGGGCACCTTTGATCGCGGCTGTCGCAAAGACTTCTCAGTTGTTACAAGTGAGCAAAATGATTCGTTAGCCTTCAAATTAAAGACATTAGATCAATGCTATTTTTGTAAAAAGAATATAACACGTTTCTCATGCCTCACAGGGTCTCCTGCCCAAGCAGGTGTCTTTGTTCCCTTAATAGGTGTCCCCTTTCTCTTAACAGGTGTATCTTGTGTCTAAACAGGTGTCTTTGTTCCCTTAACAGGTGTCTTTGTTCCCTTAACAGGTGTCTTTGTTCCCTTAACAGGTGTCTTTGTTCCCTTAACAGGTGTCTTTATCCCTTAACAGGTGTCTTGGTTCCCTTAACAGGTGTCTTTGTTCCCTTAACAGGTGTCTTTGTTCCCTTAACAGGTGTCTTTGTTCCCTTAACAGGTGTCTCCTTTCTCTTAACAGGTGTCTCTTCCGTCTAGACAGGTGTCTTTTCTTGTCTAAACATGCCTATCTATCTATCTATCTATCTATCTATCTATCTATCTATCTATCTATCTATCTATCTATCTATCTATCTATCTATCTATGTGTCTATCTACCTATCTATCTATTCTATCTATGTGTCTATCTACCTATCTATCTATCTATCTATGTATCTATGTGTCTATCTATCTATCTATCTATCTATCTATCTATCTATCTATCTATCTATCTATGTGTCTATCTACCTATCTATCTATCTATCTATCTATCTATCTATCTATCTATCTATCGATCTATCTATCTATCTATCTACCCATCTATCTATTTATTTATCTATAGATAGTCTGTCCTGTCTCTTCTCCTTATAAATTTGCTGTATCAGTTCATCGAATATTTGATTAATAATTTTACCTATATTTGACAGCCTCCTGCATGCGAGAGCAGCGCCTCCCGGGTGCCTGGATGCTGTACGGCCGCGCTATGCACACGCTGAATTTGTACTCTCTGCAAGACTACTCCCCGGACACTTTGAACTGTCTGGCACTGGCTACTCAATGCTTCATCAAAAAAGTGTTATTATCGGCTTTAGCCACTAGAAAAAGTTGTAGAATATTAGCAGTGTCGGATTCTACTTCAGCCAGTACTACTAGTAGTAGTTCACGCGGCCTTGGCAACCAATTCCGATTGCGCAATCATCTGCAACAGCATCAGCAATACCGCAGACTGGGCTCATTAACAAAAGTTTGGCATCATTCTCGCCGCAGTCGCAGTCGATTGGTGTTGGAACGGGGCGCCTTCGGCGCTGCCAGGGCGCCACCTATGGCGCCGCTATCGATGCGCGACGGTTACGCGGCGCCCTCCTGCGGCGCCGAATTGAATGCTTATTCTCACGCGGCTAGACTTCTTAACCATTGCAACGGCAACAACAGCAGCAGTAGTAGTTATAAGCAGAATGGTTCAATAGAATCGCAACGAGTTGAAGCCCTGCTCAGATGCGGCAGCCATGCTCAAACTGAAACTCAGTCGACTGCTAGAGTTCAGGATGGCGGCGAGGTGTTGGCGAGTTCGACGCCGTTGGTTACGGTGTTAACTTTGGAAGATTTGGATCGAGTATTGAGTCGGCCTGATTCGCTTGGAGTCGGCTATCACTGCGTTCAGGTGAGCTAACAGCGGGCACTGATCAGTTCACGCCTGTGTGTCTTTGTCTATAGCTGTAGGCCCGTAAGTTAGATTAAAAGTGCTTAGACTAAGCTAGAGTGCCCAGACTGAACTACAGAGAGTGCCCAGACTGAACTACAAAGAGTGCCCAGACTAAACTATGGAGAGTGCCCAGACTAACCTACAGTGCCCATACTAACCTACAGTGCCCATACTAACCTAGAGTGCCCATACTAACCTACAGTGCCCAGACTAACCTACAGTGCTCATACTAACCTACAGTGCCCATACTAACCTACAGTGCCCATACTAACCTACAGTGCCCATACTAACCTACAGTGCCCATACTAACCTAGAGTGCCCATACTAACCTACAGAGTGCCCAGACTAACCTACAGTGCCCATACTAACCTACAGTGCCCATACTAACCTACAGTGCCCATACTAACCTAGAGTGCCCATACTAACCTACAGAGTGCCCAGACTAACCTACAGTGCCCATACTAACCTACAGTGCCCAGACTAACCTACAGTGCCCAGACTAACCTACAGTGCCCAGACTAACCTACAGTGCCCATACTAACCTACAGTGCCCATACTAACCTACAGTGCCCATACTAACCTACAGTGCCCATACTAACCTAGAGTGCCCATACTAACCTACAGTGCCCAGACTAACCTACAGTGCCCATACTAACCTACAGTGCCCATACTAACCTACAGTGCCCAGACTAACCTACAGTGCCCATACTAACCTACAGTGCCCATACTAACCTACAGTGCCCATACTAACCTACAGTGCCCAGACTAACCTACAGTGCCCAGACTAACCTACAGTGCCCATACTAACCTACAGTGCCCATACTAACCTACAGTGCCCATACTAACCTACAGTGCCCAGACTTAACCTACAGTGCCCAGACTAACCTACAGGGCCCAGACTAACCTACAGTGCACAGACTAACCTACAGTGCCCATATTAACCTACAGAGTGCCCAGACTAACCTACAGTGCCCAGACTAACCTTCGAGAGTGCCAATTTCAGCGCCAGCGTCCAGCCGTGTCGTCAGCTCTGCTTCGCTGTCTGACTCGCGGCCGCCTGCTGTCCCGACTTCGCCAGAGACAGCCTCACGACTCCAGCAGCCGGGCCACTGCTCTGCAGCCGCCGCCAGCGCTGCATCCGCCAACGATAGCGCAGCAGCGAGAGCATTCAACAACTCACACGACCACCCCTCTGACGCCGGGGTCTCGTATCAACCAGACGATGACGGCTTTCCCAGCTGTCGTCTCCGCCCCGCCGCCGCACTCGCACCCGATCACTAACGGCCGTGTCTGCGTGATGGAGACCGGCGGCGATCTGGCAGATCTGGTGGCTGGCGACGTTCCCGACGGTTACGAGGACTGTCTGATGTGATGAGGGCGGCTGCAGCTGCGCAGTGTCTGTTCCGTTTCTGTTGGATTTGTCTCATTGAGATTCCGCTCGCTACCCTTGTAGATTCCGCTCTCTACCCTTGTAGATTCCGGTCTCTAGCCTTGTAGATTCCGCTCTCTACCCTTGTAGATTCCGCTCTCTACCCTTGTAGATTCCGGTCTCTAGCCTTGTAGATTCCGCTCTCTACCCTTGTAGATTCCGCTCTCTACCCTTGTAGATTCCGCTCTCTACCCTTGTAGATTCTGCCCTCTACCCTTGTAGATTCCGGTCTCTAGCCTTGTAGATTCCGGTCTCTACCCTTGTAGATTCCGCTCTCTACCCTTGTAGATTCCGCCCTCTACCCTTGTAGATTCCGCTCTCTACCCTTGTAGATTCCGCCCTCTACCCTTGTAGATTCCGCTCTCTAGCCTTGTAGATTCCGCTCTCTACCCTTGTAGATTCCGGTCTCTAGCCTTGTAGATTCCGCCCTCTACCCTTGTAGATTCCGGTCTCCACCTTTGTAGATTCTACTCTCAGACTCCAATCTCTACCCTTCTTTATAGATTCCACTCTGTAACTTTTTCCAGACTCCGCTTTCTACCCGTGTAGATTCCGCTCTCTACCCTCTCATAACATTCTTGAGTATGAGTATGAGTCCCGTCCCTACTTAAAATAGTCGGGTAAGAAACTTATTGTTTTTCTTTCAATTGCAAATTGTAAACCTTAATTCAATAAAAAAACTTTGAAGGGCATCAAATCCCATTCTTAGTTACAATTGTAAGCTGCCAGTTAATTAAATGTTGTGTCGTATCGCAGCTTATTTGCTCAATTTGCGTTTTTTCAATTGTGTCTAAAATTTGTAACTGGTTGAAACCTTATGTGCCAATAAAAGTATAATGTCTAGTACATGCATTATACGTGTAGGGTCGCGGTTTCGTAATATTGACTAAAATATATAAAATAATTCTTGCCAAAATAATTCAGAAGTTAATAACAAAGCAAAGCTTGTTGCAAGTAAATTTCAAAAGTTTTTTTTCCCGATTGCCCTTGTTTTCATTAAATTTAATTAACTACTTTTAATAGACGTTGAATGTATTTAGCTTTTGCTAGGCATATTATAAAGTTCCGCGAACACAGACTGATATCACTTTTACAGTAATTAGAGGTGGCATCTATCACATTTTTTTAGAATATATATAAGCGGCACTGTTATTGCACATAAACCAAGCAATTTACTGGATTGCAGTTAGTTTTCACAAAAATTAAATAGTAGTTCATTTATGATTACGTCGAATGTGAAGCACAATTAGCGTGTATTGTATGCAATTCTTTAATTCTATAACCTGCAATTCTTAAAATTCTTACAATATTAGAAAAGCGAAAATTTTAATAGGTAAAACCGTTTTACAACTACTTGGAAAATGTAAATAGATTTACGATCAAACAACCCTATGCGACAGGCATGCTAACAGCTACGTAACAGTTCTCATTTTCATTGGGGTAGCTGGGGTTGGTCAGGCTGATGTACATTGGGGGTAGCTGGGGTTGGTCAGGCTGATGTACATTGGGGGTAGCTGGGGTTGCTCAGGCTGATGTACATTGGGGGTAGCTGGGGTTGCTCAGACTGATGTACATTGGGGGTAGCTGGGGTTGGTCAGACTGATGTACATTGGGGGTAGATGGGGTTGCTCAGACTGATGTACATTGGGGGTAGATGGGGTTGCTCAGACTGATGTACATTGGGGGTAGATGGGGTTGCTCAGACTGATGTACATTGGGGGTAGATGGGGTTGCTCAGGCTGATGTACATTGGGGGTAGCTGGGGTTGCACAGACTGATGTACATTGGGGGTAGATGGGGTTGCTCAGACTGATGTACATTGGGGGTAGATGGGGTTGCTCAGGCTGATGTACATTGGGGGTAGCTGGGGTTGCACAGACTGATGTACATTGGGGGTAGATGGGGTTGCTCAGACTGATGTACATTGGGGGTAGATGGGGTTGCTCAGACTGATGTACATTGGGGGTAGCTGGGGTTGCTCAGACTGATGTACATTGGGGGTAGATGGGGTTGCTCAGACTGATGTACATTGGGGGTAGCTGGGGTTGCTCAGACTGATGTACATTGGGGGTAGCTGGGGTTGCTCAGACTGATGTACACTGGGGGTAGCTGGGGTTGCTCAGACTGATGTACACTGGGGGTAGCTGGGGGTTGTTGGTCAGACTGATGTACATGGGGTAGCTGGGGGTTGGACAATTAAAATGTACATAACTGTAAACACCAAATTTGAATGCACCTAAAAAATAAACAAACAGTGAATATTTTAAAAGAAAAAAACAGCTTTTACAATGTAATAACCAGAAGCATACTAGTATCATTAGAATGCTATAAATGATTAGCACATAAGTAGTATGATTAGCACACTGAAATTAAAAAAGACAATGAATCGCAGATGGCTGGGTTTTTCGTTTTCAAAATTAGAAAACGCAACAAAACAGCAAAACAAAGGCAACTATATGTTTTTCATATAATCATGGCAGCAATGTGTGATACACGCAAGCGAATAAGAATAACCGTTTGTTTTGCAATTCACAAAATTGGAAAGACACTTGAAATATTAAGACAAAATCTTTATTTCATTAAGAAATTAATTTAAATAACAGGTGGAAAGCGAACCGAGTTTCACAAACCCTTAAATTTATCATCACAATACCTGGACAAGCCTATCTGACCTTAAAAATTATAGATCGTAATAATATGTATTAATATACGCTCTTTTCTCCTCTCCGACACAAATCGACCCATATAGAAATAAAATGTTTATATTGAAAAAGGTCATCTCAAGCTTTTGAATAGCTTCAATTAAAACTGAGTGAATACAGTTAAATCTTGAGCCACAGGTTACAGTTATACAGTTAACTGTTCGAACAATTTATGCACGGGTTTAAAAAACTAAAGATTAGAAAAGTTGACTCAACCATAAGGCGTGAGTCATCGTATGAAATACGAATGCTATGGTGTACAGAACAAATTATACCAGTGACTTTAAGCAGCGCATTGCGGTATATAAAAAAGCACGAAAATTAAATAAAATACATTTATAAAAACGACAGCAAACAGCAATGAATACGGCAGCTAAATGATTTTTTTCTGAATGCTGCAACTCTTGAAATTGTTTCAAAGCCGAGTCAGCTTAAAATTTATACCAATAAAACGCATCAAATGATAACTGACTTTTATTCGATTCAAATGGGATATGACTAAAGAATTGGGATTTTAAAAAATGGGAACAAGAGTTTTCCCTGGGTTTTTTCCATAAATTAGAAAAACTTTGCCATTTAAATTCTTAGAATGTGATTTTGGGATCTGGATTCTTAGAATGGTATTTTAATATCTGGATTCTTAGAATAGGATTTTGGGATCTGGATTCTTAGAATGGGATTTTAAGATCTATATTCTTAGAATCGGATTTCGGGATCTGGATTCTTAGAATGGGATTTCGGGATCTGGATTCTTAGAATGGGATTTCGGGATCTGGATTCTTAAAATAGGATTTCGGAATCTGGATTCTTAGAATGGGATTTTGGGATCTGGATTCTTAGAATGGGATTTCGGGATCTGGATTCTTAGAATGGGATTTCGGGATCTGGATTCTTAGAATGGGATTTCGGGATCTGGATTCTTAGAATGGGATTTCGGGATCTGGATTCTTAGAATGGAATTTTAAGATCTGGATTCTTAGAATGGAATTTCGGGATCTGGATTCTTAGAATGGGATTTCGGGATCTGGATTCTTAAAATAGGATTTCGGAATCTGGATTCTTAGAATGGGATTTTGGGATCTGGATTCTTAGAATGGGATTTTAAGATCTGGATTCTTAGAATGGAATTTCGGGATCTGGATTCTTAGAATGGGATTTCGGGATCTGGATTCTTAAAATAGGATTTCGGAATCTCGATTCTTAGAATGGGATTTTGGGATCTGGATTCTTAGAATGGGATTTCGGGATCTGGATTCTTAGAATGGGATTTCGGGATCTGGATTCTTAGAATGGGATTTTGGGATCTGGATTCTTAGAATGGAATTTCGGGATCTGGATTCTTAGAATGGGATTTCGGGATCTGGATTCTTAGAATGGGATTTTGGGATCTGGATTCTTAGAATGGGATTTTAAGATCTGGATTCTTAGAATGGAATTTCGGGATCTGGATTCTTAGAATGGGATTTCGGGATCTGGATTCTTAAAATAGGATTTCGGAATCTGGATTCTTAGAATGGGATTTTGGGATCTGGATTCTTAGAATGGGATTTCGGGATCTGGATTCTTAGAATGGGATTTCGGGATCTGGATTCTTAGAATGGGATTTTAAGATCTGGATTCTCAGAATGGTATTTCGGGATCTGGATTCTTAGAATGGAATTTTGGGATCTGGATTCTTAGAATGGTATTTTAATATCTGGATTCTTAGAATGGGATTTCGGGATCTGGATTCTTAGAATGGGATTTTGGGATCTGGATTCTTAAAATAGGATTTCGGAATCTGGATTCTTAGAATGGGATTTCGGGATCTGGATTCTTAGAATGGGATTTTAAGATCTGGATTCTTAGAATGGGATTTCGGGATCTGGATTCTTAGAATGGGATTTTAAGATCTGGATTCTTAGAATTGGATTTTAAGATCTGGATTCTTAGAATGGGATTTCAGGATCTGGATTCTTAGAATGGGATTTTGGGATCTGGATTCTTAAAATAGGATTTCGGAATCTGGATTCTTAGAATGGGATTTTGGGATCTGGATTCTTAGAATGGGATTTTAAGATCTGGATTCTTAGAATGGAATTTCGGGATCTGGATTCTTAGAATGGGATTTCGGGATCTGGATTCTTAGAATGGGATTTCGGAATCTGGATTCTTAGAATGGGATTTTGGGATCTGGATTCTTAGAATGGGATTTCGGGATCTGGATTCTTAGAATGGGATTTCGGGATCTGGATTCTTAGAATGGGATTTCGGGATCTGGATTCTTAGAATGGGATTTTGGGATCTGGATTCTTAGAATGGGATTTTAAGATCTGGATTCTTAAAATAGGATTTCGGAATCTGGATTCTTAAAATGGGATTTCGGGATCTGGATTCTTAGAATGGGATTTTAAGATCTGGATTCTTAGAATTGGATTTTAAGATCTGGATTCTTAGAATGGGATTTCAGGATCTGGATTCTTAGAATGGGATTTTGGGATCTGGATTCTTAAAATAGGATTTCGGAATCTGGATTCTTAAAATGGGATTTTGGGATCTGGATTCTTAGAATGGGATTTTAAGATCTGGATTCTTAGAATGGAATTTCGGGATCTGGATTCTTAGAATGGGATTTCGGGATCTGGATTCTTAAAATAGGATTTCGGAATCTCGATTCTTAGAATGGGATTTTGGGATCTGGATTCTTAGAATGGGATTTTAAGATCTGGATTCTTAGAATGGAATTTCGGGATCTGGATTCTTAGAATGGGATTTCGGGATCTGGATTCTTAAAATAGGATTTCGGAATCTGGATTCTTAGAATGGGATTTCGGGATCTGGATTCTTAGAATGGGATTTCGGGATCTGGATTCTTAGAATGGGATTTCGGGATCTGGATTCTTAGAATGGGATTTTGGGATCTGGATTCTTAGAATGGGATTTTAAGATCTGGATTCTCAGAATGGTATTTCGGGATCTGGATTCTTAGAATGGGATTTTGGGATCTGGATTCTTAAAATAGGATTTCGGGATCTGGATTCTTAAAATGGGATTTTGGGATCTGGATTCTTAGAATGGGATTTTAAGATCTGGATTCTTAGAATGGAATTTCGGGATCTGGATTCTTAGAATGGGATTTCGGGATCTGGATTCTTAAAATAGGATTTCGGAATCTCGATTCTTAGAATGGGATTTTGGGATCTGGATTCTTAGAATGGGATTTTGGGATCTGGATTCTTAAAATAGGATTTCGGAATCTGGATTCTTTGAATGGGATTTTAAGATCTGGATTCTTAGAATTGGATTTTAAGATCTGGATTCTTAGAATGGGATTTCAGGATCTGGATTCTTAGAATGGGATTTTGGGATCTGGATTCTTAAAATAGGATTTCGGAATCTGGATTCTTAAAATGGGATTTTGGGATCTGGATTCTTAGAATGGGATTTCGGGATCTGGATTCTTAGAATGGAATTTCGGGATCTGGATTCTTAGAATGGGATTTCGGGATCTGGATTCTTAAAATAGGATTTCGGAATCTCGATTCTTAGAATGGGATTTTGGGATCTGGATTCTTAGAATGGGATTTTGGGATCTGGATTCTTAAAATAGGATTTTGGGATCTGGATTCTTAGAATGGGATTTCGGGATCTGGATTCTTAGAATGGGATTTCGGGATCTGGATTCTTAGAATGGGATTTTGGGATCTGGATTCTTAGAATGGGATTTTAAGATCTGGATTCTTAGAATGGAATTTCGGGATCTGGATTCTTAGAATGGGATTTCGGGATCTGGATTCTTAAAATAGGATTTCGGAATCTGGATTCTTAGAATGGGATTTCGGGATCTGGATTCTTAGAATGGGATTTCGGGATCTGGATTCTTAGAATGGAATTTCGGGATCTGGATTCTTAGAATGGGATTTTGGGATCTGGATTCTTAGAATGGGATTTCGGGATCTGGATTCTTAGAATGGGATTTCGGGATCTGGATTCTTAAAATAGGATTTTGGGATCTGGATTCTTAGAATGGGATTTTAAGATCTGGATTCTCAGAATGGTATTTCGGGATCTGGATTCTTAGAATGGAATTTTGGGATCTGGATTCTTAGAATGGTATTTTAATATCTGGATTCTTAGAATGGGATTTCGGGATCTGGATTCTTAGAATGGGATTTTGGGATCTGGATTCTTAAAATAGGATTTCGGAATCTGGATTCTTAGAATGGGATTTCGGGATCTGGATTCTTAGAATGGGATTTTAAGATCTGGATTCTTAGAATGGGATTTCGGGATCTGGATTCTTAGAATGGGATTTTAAGATCTGGATTCTTAGAATTGGATTTTAAGATCTGGATTCTTAGAATGGGATTTCAGGATCTGGATTCTTAGAATGGAATTTCGGGATCTGGATTCTTAAAATAGGATTTCGGAATCTGGATTCTTAGAATGGGATTTTGGGATCTGGATTCTTAGAATGGGATTTTAAGATCTGGATTCTTAGAATGGAATTTCGGGATCTGGATTCTTAGAATGGGATTTCGGGATCTGGATTCTTAAAATAGGATTTCGGAATCTGGATTCTTAGAATGGGATTTTGGGATCTGGATTCTTAGAATGGGATTTCGGGATCTGGATTCTTAGAATGGGATTTCGGGATCTGGATTCTTAGAATGGGATTTCGGGATCTGGATTCTTAGAATGGGATTTTGGGATCTGGATTCTTAGAATGGGATTTTAAGATCTGGATTCTCAGAATGGTATTTCGGGATCTGGATTCTTAGAATGGGATTTTGGGATCTGGATTCTTAAAATAGGATTTCGGAATCTGGATTCTTAAAATGGGATTTCGGGATCTGGATTCTTAGAATGGGATTTTAAGATCTGGATTCTTAGAATTGGATTTTAAGATCTGGATTCTTAGAATGGGATTTCAGGATCTGGATTCTTAGAATGGGATTTTGGGATCTGGATTCTTAAAATAGGATTTCGGAATCTCGATTCTTAGAATGGGATTTTGGGATCTGGATTCTTAGAATGGGATTTTAAGATCTGGATTCTTAGAATGGAATTTCGGGATCTGGATTCTTAGAATGGGATTTCGGGATCTGGATTCTTAAAATAGGATTTCGGAATCTGGATTCTTAGAATGGGATTTCGGGATCTGGATTCTTATAATGGGATTTCGGGATCTGGATTCTTAGAATGGGATTTCGGGATCTGGATTCTTAGAATGGGATTTTGGGATCTGGATTCTTAGAATGGGATTTTAAGATCTGGATTCTCAGAATGGTATTTCGGGATCTGGATTCTTAGAATGGGATTTTGGGATCTGGATTCTTAAAATAGGATTTCGGAATCTGGATTCTTAAAATGGGATTTTGGGATCTGGATTCTTAGAATGGGATTTTAAGATCTGGATTCTTAGAATGGAATTTCGGGATCTGGATTCTTAGAATTGGATTTCGGGATCTGGATTCTTAAAATAGGATTTCAGAATCTCGATTCTTAGAATGGGATTTTGGGATCTGGATTCTTAGAATGGGATTTTGGGATCTGGATTCTTAAAATAGGATTTCGGAATCTGGATTCTTTGAATGGGATTTTAAGATCTGGATTCTTAGAATTGGATTTTAAGATCTGGATTCTTAGAATTGGATTTTAAGATCTGGATTCTTAGAATGGGATTTCAGGATCTGGATTCTTAGAATGGGATTTTGGGATCTGGATTCTTAAAATAGGATTTCGGAATCTGGATTCTTAAAATGGGATTTTGGGATCTGGATTCTTAGAATGGGATTTCGGGATCTGGATTCTTAGAATGGAATTTCGGGATCTGGATTCTTAGAATGGGATTTCGGGATCTGGATTCTTAAAATAGGATTTCGGAATCTCGATTCTTAGAATGGGATTTTGGGATCTGGATTCTTAGAATGGGATTTTGGGATCTGGATTCTTAAAATAGGATTTTGGAATCTGGATTCTTAAAATGGGATTTCGGGATCTGGATTTTTAGAATGGGATTTCGGGATCTGGATTCTTAGAATTGGATTTTAAGATCTGGATTCTTAGAATGGGATTTCAGGATCTGGATTCTTAGAATGGGATTTTGGGATCTGGATTCTTAAAATAGGATTTCGGAATCTGGATTCTTAAAATGGGATTTTGGGATCTGGATTCTTAGAATGGGATTTTAAGATCTGGATTCTTAGAATGGAATTTCGGGATCTGGATTCTTAGAATGGGATTTCGGGATCTGGATTCTTAGAATGGGATTTCGGGATCTGGATTCTTAGAATGGGATTTTGGGATCTGGATTCTTAGAATGTGATTTTAAGATCTGGATTCTCAGAATGGTATTTCGGGATCTGGATTCTTAGAATGGGATTTTGGGATCTGGATTCTTAAAATAGGATTTCGGAATCTGGATTCTTAAAATGGGATTTTGGGATCTGGATTCTTAGAATGGGATTTTAAGATCTGGATTCTTAGAATGGAATTTCGGGATCTGGATTCTTAGAATGGGATTTCGGGATCTGGATTCTTAGAATGGGATTTCGGGATCTGGATTCTTAGAATGGGATTTTGGGATCTGGATTCTTAGAATGGGATTTTAAGATCTGGATTCTCAGAATGGTATTTCGGGATCTGGATTCTTAGAATGGGATTTTGGGATCTGGATTCTTAAAATAGGATTTCGGAATCTGGATTCTTAAAATGGGATTTCGGGATCTGGATTCTTAGAATAGGATTTTAAGATCTGGATTCTTAGAATGGGATTTTAAGATCTGGATTCTTAGAATGGGATTTTGGGATCTGGATTCTTAGAATGGGATTTTAAGATCTGGATTCTTAGAATGGGATTTTAAGATCTGGATTCTTAGAATGGGATTTTGGGATCTGGATTCTTACAACTAGTTTTAAAGATCCAGAGATCCTTACATTATTAATTCCTTAATGTAGTAATTAAAAAATATAAACAAACACAACGATTAGAAGGCCTTTGCAAAAAACAGTGTAAGAGTGCAAGCAGTGTAATACGCAGATTTACAGGCAAAATATGAAAAAAGATAATTAAGAGCAAAAAATCAATATGCAAGCATATACACATACAGAAGTTATAAGTACACGTGCACTTGTCTTAAACTGGTGGAACACTTGAACAAAAAATTCAAATTCAATTAAAATCTTAAATTAAATAATAATACGCTGCACTTTGAAAAAACAAACTTAAACAAATGACACGAAGAGTATGGAATCACAAAACATTTGTTTGCTTAAAAAAGCCAACCTAGCCTAAAACTAAGAATAAATATACGAAATTTAATGAAATATGCAAGGCAGCTGACACCTCCTCAGATCATCAGTGAGTCAGCTGACACCCTCTCCTCAGATCATCAGTGAGTCAGCTGTCACCTCCTCAGATATTCAGGTGAGACACAGCGCCGCTACCGTCACTTCGAGAGCACAATTACCAATCACTACGCAACGCAAAGGTAAGCGAAATAAAAATGACGCAAATTATTATAAAAACAATATAAACAAGACATTGAGAACTCTGTTTACTGTTGCTGATAGGGATGCATCAGAGAATAGTTGGCATAGCCAGGCGGCCCCCAGATGTACACAGTAGTGCCTGGCGCGCCAATGAATGCAGGCTGCTGACCAGCAGCTGGCGCAATGGGAGACAGGATGGGTTGTTGATGAAGCAGTGGAAACTGCTGTTGGCTAGGCTGCATGAAAAACTGCTGCTGGTGATAAACAAACTGAGTAGCAGTGGTAGCCGGGTGCTTAGCCAACTGCTGATAAGGCTGCTGATACAACACCGAAGTCGGATGAAGCTGCTGCTGATGCTGATAGGGAAGCGACATAGGCGGCCGTGCCGGCAGCAACTGATGATGAGCTGGCACTGCCTGACTGAAATCCTGCAGCTGCTGTTGCTGCGGCTTCAACCTCGGCACGAACTCTTCTGCTAGAGGATTCAAAGCTTTTTCCTCCTGCTGCTGCCTCTCCGGCGACTCCTCCGTCTCGGGCGGTACCGTTAGACGGAAATTCTCTTGAAATTTAATCAGACGCTTTTTGACACTTTCCCGACTGCGCTGCTTCTCCGCTATTGGCTGACATTGCTGCATCTCTGCTGACCCACCGCTGCCACTAGTGCTCTCCTCTGAGTCAGGCGCTTTGACCTAGGAGATGCATTGTAGACATTTGAAACTTTGCCTCAGATACTTCAGGGATGACAGGACACTGACACCTACACCTCAGATACTTCAGGGATGGCAGGACACTGACACCTACACCTCAGATACTTCAGGGATGGCAGGACACTGACACCTACACCTCAGATACTTCAGGGATGGCAGGACACTGACACCTACACCTCAGATACTTCAGGGATGGCAGGACACTGACACCTACACCTCAGATACTTCAGGGATGGCAGGACACTGACACCTACACCTCAGATACTTCAGGGATGGCAGGACACTGACACCTACACCTCAGATACTTCAGGGATGGCAGGACACTGACACCTCAGATACTAAAGGACACAACTGATACCTCAGATACTAAAGGACAAATGATACATCAGATACTAAAGGACAGGTAAACTTAAAAATTCCTTAATTTCGAGTTAGTAAGCTTAGTTTTTTTGTTTATCAAAGTAGCTAAACAGAATATATAATAAAAGGAACTCACAGTTGCAATATCTGGAGAACTGCTTGACTCTGTTGCAACAGTCTTTTCCTGATTATTGTGACTAAAGGGGGAAAATGATTGCTAAGTAAGATTTTAAGAATTCACAAACAAAAAAGATAAAAAAACAATATGAAAAATGACATTCTACTCACTTGACATCATTTGAAATGCTGCAATTACTCTCTGAACCAGTAACAGACTGCATGACAATTGCTGCTGTATTATCTACTAGAAGCCAAAATGCAAGCTGACAGTCTCTTAAGAGTCAAAAATAGTTTAAGCTGCTGGTAGATACAATGCTTAAACCAGATGGTTTCAAGAGCAGCATGAGAAATTAAGCAAATAAATAGTACACAGATTTTTTAGCATATTATAAATAATTCATATCATATAGTTTTTATCATGAATGCTAAATTTTTATAGAATTTTGATTATGCTTTCATCTTTTTTAATGAATAGCTAAAATACTTTATATTCTGTAATAAGGTTTTGAAAAATCCAAAACTTAGCAAAGATCTTCTATTAAATTTATAATAGGAAAAACTACAAAATTTACAATTATACTTAAACAAGAAGTGGACTTGACTTCTATCCACCCACACATGGCAATTTGGGTAAGTCCTCTTTTAAAAGAGATCTTAGGTCTTGCAGTCCTCATTGTTTTGCAGGCCAGTTTATTATTTACTAATCTAAATAGTGACAAGGTACAAGACAAGGTATTGTATACCTTAATTCTAGATTAAAAACTTGTTGCCTTTGTTGCAGCAGAAGCTTAGATACTGCAGATTGACAAACAAATCACTGCCTTTGATGGCATACTTTCTATGAATCATAACATTATGGGCTTCTAATTAAGTATGAGTAAAATTAGCTCGTAAATACTTAAATGCATATAGTAATGCAGACATGAAATACCTAGTAATCTACTAAAGCTCCTAATATCAAACTTTACCAATAAACACAATTGCCTGCAGAAAAAGCACTGCATGCCATTTTGATACTTAGTTAGGACTTTCAAGCCAAGGTTAGTCAGTTAAAACATTTCCAATTAGTGACTCACTAATGAACTGTGGTTTTAAAGCATAATATAACAATTATAAGATTCAAGAAGCTAGAGCAATAACAAAAAGAATAAGAAGCAAAAGAGAAAAAAGAAAGCTCTGCAAGTGGCAGAGTTAGTGAAGGCTACAAAGTATTCATATTTGTTGGCAAGTTCCTTTAAAAAAGTAGTCAGAGCAAGGAGGGCTAGTTGTGAGAACTGACATAAATTGCTACCAAGAAATGCAAAGAAACTAGGCCTCTGTCTTCTAATAAGTGCAAATAAAGACAAGCAAACTATAGAAATAAAGCAAAAGATTTTGTAGAAAGAGTGCCTAACCTACTAAGTCCATAGTCAAACAAACCTATGCATCTGAATTCAAACAAATACAAAAGCACTAGCATAGTGTCAACTAATAGGCCTATTCAAGGAAATAAAAAATGATTTGATCTAAGGGGCCACCGTAGTGCATGCTAATTAAGATGACGAACTAACCCTAGTCAAGGTGAGCACTGCAGACATCCTAGATGATGAAATGGCAAATGACGAAATGACTAAGAACCCTATAAATATACTTAAGTAAAAAATTTGCCTGTTTTACCCCACTTTTACTATATGGCAGATGTTTTTACACAATTACTAAACTTGTGTACAAACTAAAGGTTTACAATTGCAAATTTAATTATTATTATTATTATCAATCAATGAAATAACTAAGAGTAAGACTGTCTAAGTTTAAATTTATAATTGTTTTATTCTGTTTAGCCTAGGCCTAATATTAATAATATACCTATATATTTATTAGGTCTAGGCTTAGGCCTAGCACCTAGGCCTATATTGTTTTTGATTCTATTGATATTCTTATTATTAGCCTAGGCCTAATTATCTTTCAAAGCCTAGGCTATATCTCTTTAGAGACAGCCTAGAGCCCACTTTGGTAATAGACACTTTGGTAACAAAGTATCTCCACTTTAGTAACAACACTAGCCTTTGCTTTTGCAGGAATAGAGATTGCAAAATCCTAGTTTAGTTTTTTGCCACACTCAGGATCATGTCATGTATGCCAGAAATTTCTGGCGCACATTTGGGACAGCTAACGTACACTTAGTGCACAAAATTTTTAAAAAGGTCCTCTGGCATACACCTTGGCATATATACAATTGGTGCACACTGCATGGCGCACATGCATGGCGCACACTGGCTGGAGGAAGCTGTGCCATGGCTATTGCGAAAGACAAAATCAAAGAACATAAAGTACATGAAGTGTGAAATTTTGCACAACAATGATATAACAATGATTTCGCAAATAAATTGTAATGACAATTGACAACCATTGCTTCATTTAAAATATTCTTTAAATTGTGTTTTATTTCTCCTTTTTATTCTTTATTTTTGAAATTAAAAACATTAATCTGCAAATCTTTAATTTATAATTTTTACTTATAATTACACAAACATTACAACTTACAATATATTGCAATTAGGATTTAGGACTGGCGCACCTGGTGCACTTGTGCATTTTGCCTAGCATACCTGGCAGGCTGGCTGGCGCACACCAAAAAAATTTTTGGGATGGCTTCTGGCCATAGTCAGGAAGGTGGCAAGTGCATGCGGGAATCAATTTATGGAAAAATCCCTGGTGCACGCCGATGTACGCCAATTTTTTAAAACCCTTAACATGACGTTTCTGTTGCATGCCAAAAATCTTGAATACCAAAAATCATGTATGCCGAAAATTGTGTATACCGTATTAGATACTATTTTTAAATAAATTTTCTACTTACGTTAAACAAAGTTTATATAGAAAAAGGAAATTCGCTACAAAGAACATAGTGAGTATCAAAAACTTTTTCTTCACATTTCAAGAAACAAATAAACTAAAAGTCTACAAGAGTCACAAAATAAGAGTGTTTAAAAGTTATTGGATATTTTAATTTTAATGTAGGCTGTAGAGTGTAGGCCTGGCTATAGGCTAGGCTGTAGCCTCAACTAGTTGGTTTAATCAATATTCAAATTCAATTGTTCACGTTTAACTTTATATATTGTATATATATAGTGTATACATCTATATCTGACTTGTTGATATACTTGTCAGTTTGTAATTGCATGCCAAGGTTACATGCCAAGTAAAAAACTTGTACGCTGAAAATTTAGACGTGGCTTGAGACCCCTATTTGCACGCCAACTTTGCACGCCAAAATTTTAGCGTGGCTTGTGCACGCGGGAAAATTCCCGCGTGCAGGCCACCTTCCTGAGTATGGGCTTCTGGCGCACACTTAGCATGATCCTGACTATGGGGCCACATATTGTGATTGTCTATAAGAGCATGCTAGTTTTTCTGCCAATTAGGATCACAAGACACAAACTTTTATTATAAGCTCTAAATTACACAACATGAAAAACAAAACTTGCATCAGAATGCATCCTAATTAAAACTGATGTGTTTTTTGTCTGTCTGTATGTATCTTGCAAGTGAACTCCTACAATAAACTATAAATTTGACAAGCCCTAAATTTCACAAGCCCTAAACTTCACAATGCCTAAAAACACTATGGAGATTGGAGATACAATTTTTCTTCTACAATCCTTTTACAATATTTCTGTATCTCCATCTGTATCTCTGTATCTCTAAATAAATTTGGTTAACAGTTGTTGTTGGGTATGTCGTAGTTCCAGGGGCATATTTATTTGGCCTGTATGCGAAATCCTACAGTTTCTAACGTTTCAACATCACGCTAGTCGCTATGCAATATTGGAGACCTCAGACGTGCACTGAAGCAACAGTAAGGTCTGTGAAGCTGATTTTTATATATATACAGACTTTAGAACGATTTCAAAAATCGTTCTACATTTAATTGTTTTTGCTAAATCGATCTTTTTGGTATTTTTTTCTTATCGGGAACGGGAACTGGAACTAAAAAACCGGTCATTGTATATATAAAAATCTTTTAATTATCTAACTAAGTTTTAAATTTGAAAAATTTATTAGAAAACAATTATTTAAATAAAATATTAAAACAATTTCTTCCAATACCTTTTTACACAATTTGTAGATCCTAAATGCAAAAAAAATTTCTAGAAAAAAATTTTATAAATTATTTTAAACGTGTTAAAATTTTCGTTTTGAGTCTATGAGAAATTAAGTTTCTAGTTTAAATATGTCGCGTTCTGATACCAGTCGAGATGAGGAGGCTATGAAAAAAGGGGAAAGGTACAAGAGTAACAAAGAAGGTATCATAATAGCAAGGAAGGTATGAGACTAGGAAGGAGGTAGTGACTGCATACCCCTCTTTGCGATAACCCCTCTAGGAAGGAGGAGAGTAACAATAATGTTACGATCGAGTAGCTTGAGTAGATTGAGCTGCAGCAGGCATACCTTGCAGGCAGAGGTGAATATAGGGGGGGGGGGGTTGGCGGGGGGCCGCCCCTTTTCTTGAGGCTGGCGATGATGGCGCCCTGTTTCCTTTTGCTTTAAAACGTCCTCACACACGTACCGCCCTCAATTCGCTCGATCAGTATGGCGCCCCCGGCCCCTTTAGTAGTGTGTACATGTATTGCATGGCGCCGTGTTATATTATATGGACGTCGTCCACTGTATAGGTATTTAACATTGTCCGCTACATGCAATTAAAGGAATCAATCTGTTGGATTTACATGTACACATGTGTAAAGGTAATGGCGAAGCTATATTGAACCACCAACAACCGGAACCCTGCATCTTTAAACGTTTTGAGAATGCGTTAGAATGATATTGTCATTTGTGATTATAGTACCAGTACATGTAAGTCTGAAATTTGACCCGCTTGTGAGATACCCTGCTGCTTTTACGATCCCTCCAAATGTCATTTGGAGTATCTGTGGTGGTCTGCAGTGCTTGACGCGCGCATGACGATCTATCTTCCGAAGCTTTTCGCCGCCTGTGTTAGGTAATCCCCCATCATCATTCATTTTCTCTGCTGCACCCGATCCAAATTTCTTGTCAAATCACAGCGCGCGCGGCTGGCGGGTTACGTCAGATCATCAGGGTTGCTTTGGTTAACGGATGTCAAGGACATACAGGACGTCAATTATGGCATTCAATGTCATGCCAAGGCTATAAATAGGAGCCCGTTTTGAGCCCTGAGTGGCATCGTATGCTGCTTGGTGTCTTAATTATAATTTACTGGTTTTCTTCCCCTTGCATCGTTTTGTTTTCTCACGGGATCGCCGCGCGATCTCCCCCTAGTAGGACCAAGTCAATCTCCCATAAATATATACTCTAATTATAGCTATACAGTTGGGTCCGCGAAAGGGTCCAAATTCCCGCGAAACGGCCGCGGAATTCCGTGGAAAACTGCAGTGTGAAATGCGCTCCTATTGCATGGCTGGGCCGATGGGGATTGGATGGACCAAATTCCTCCTTGACATGCTACTTTTTCCTTAGTAGCACATTATGAACGAGATTTAAAGTGAAGTAGAATGCTCTATGCTTCCCGCTTTAACGCCCTTAAGTTTACCTTAAGTCTCGGGCCTCTTCTTCCGTGGGAAGTCTTCGTAGCTCTTCGTAGCGTACATGTAGGTAGTGCTGCCACCAGTTCCTTCAGGTCTCGGCCTTCGATGAGGTGAGCTTCCTGTCGGAACGAAATAAACAAGTCAACGAACTCAGCACGACGTGCAGATTTGCAGCTCAGGCGTCTCGTCAGCAGTACCTGCCGGGCTTGGTTGGTACAGGGAGGGCTGTGTTAGTCTCTCTTAGGCTAGGGTTGGCTTTAGTAGGGTCGCAGTCAGACCAATAGGAGAGAGAGCTCAATATACGCAAACACTTAGAGAACGGTCGCTCAGCACAGACACTCAGAAACGCTGAAAACTAGGAACTCCTTGACGGAACAAGGGGGAGAGGGGTCCTATTTATAGCGCGGGATTCACCTCTGGCCCAATATTGCACAAGATCTCGTGACTCGTTCTATTTTTAGAACTGACGTCACTTGGGGTCTTCGGGCAGAGTACACGCGGCTGTGATTCAGTAGCTATTTTTAGCAACATGAATCACTCCTCTCCTTAGAGAAGGGAGGGGCCTTAAGCACGTGACTCTCCCAGTAAACAGGACCAGCGAGTGCAATAACTTGTTTACTGCACTTTAGGACTCCAAGAACGAGAGGCCTGTCATCATGTCATGTGACTGGCTCACATGACAGGAGAAACAGAGACTGACGAAACAAAGACAGCCCACAGCAGAGAAGCTGAGCGGTGAGAAACGAAGGGCAAACGGGCAGAGGTAGGGAAGGGAGGAGCAACAGACAGCCAAAAGGAGGGAGGCGGGAAGCTGACCAGCGGCAGACAGCAACCCAGGGCGAGGGCGAGGGCAAGGGCAACTGCTGACAAAGTGCGACGCCTAACACTAAACTAGCGGATCACTACAAAAGCCATACTTGCTAGTTATCATATAGCCTTAAGTGCTTGAATAATCTTTGACTAAATTTTTTAAGTCAGGCCATTACGTCACCGAAAATCAAATGCTGAAATATTGAAGCGCTTTTTTATTAAAAACAAGGAGAGAAACATAGAGATGGAAGGAGAAGGGGCGGCATAGAAAAGGAGAGAGGAGACAGAGAGAAGAAGAGAGGCGGCAGGGAGAAGTGAGAATGAAAGAGGAGAGAGGCTGTTTGGGGTCCGTTGCCCTCCCGCAATTATAAAATGCATACAAAGTGAGTGATATTTTTGCAAAGGTTTCAAACTAAAAGTTTTGAGTATCTCTTTTTGAAGCCGCCGCTAAGCAATAATGAGAAGAAGGGAGAGAAAGAGAGAAAGAGTGAGAGAGAGGGAGAGGGGGTATTCTTGAAACTCTGGGAAGGGATTCACCCTATTGGGAGGTAGGGAGGCACGGAACACCAGTGAGAAATGGTTTCCTCCAAGGTTTTATCCGTGCACAATGTATAAAAATGATTCCACATGCACATAGCATATCCAGGGGACAATTGAGTCCCGTAGTCTGTTTTGTTTAACTGAGCAAAGGTATGGATGCAAAGCATTAACAAGCATTAACACGAAAGGTTTCAATCCCAAATCCAAATACTCTTGGGGTCCCAAACCGACCGCCCACGGGATGACGCAATTATATAGGCCCGCAAACCTTTCTTTTCTTTTGGCTTCTCTCTGCCAGTCATTTACTGAGACATTGTTGTCACCGATTGCGAATTCTTTTCTGGGAGTCTATGGAGAACTAAATGTGAGTCATGGAATATTTGATCAGCAAAATTTATCTTATAAATCTAGAGATACGAGCAATTCGAGAAAAATCGAATATACAGTTGTGAGCGCGGTAAGATGACGGTAAATTACACTTAGATTTTCGTGTTTTTTACTCAGCTGTCTTTAGAACGAATCCGTCTGAGTTGGTCAAATCTGTCCCATTTTGGGAGTGTGAGACGTGTGATGTGAGACTTCTATATCGCCTGTGTGTTCTACGAGGTTTATGAAGCTCGAGTTCGCTGTCACGGGCAAAAGCAGGGAACCAAGGGAAAAGGAAATTCGCAGAGTAACTCCCCGTGCCCCTCACCCCATCTCGAATATCGATCGATCTGTGTGAGGTGGTCGGAGGGTGACTGAAAGACGGCCTCTTCTCCCAGCCTTTTTATCTCGCTGTTTAGTCATGTAGTGAGGCCCTGCCAACTATACCCCCATTCGAGTTCTCCTCTCTGCTTTCTATTGTTCGCCATTATTTGGAAGGGATTTTTAGTTCTTCTTGCCCTGTTCCATGCACATAAAATAGTTTTCATTCCTGATGTACATGCAAAGAGGGTCGCCTCACCAACTATAGAAATTCCGTGAGCGCGAAGGAGGCCAGCAAATAATTCGATGATGCCCTAATAATTTTTATAAGCGATACAACCCCCTGTCAGGATACGTTGATAAATGACTTGAATTTTTATCGCACCGAACTTGCGTGATCATAGTATGATCTCATTCCTGCTGATGGCAGCTTCAGAAGGCGGGAAGAGATACTCAACACTTGTAGTTCGAAACCTTTGAAAAAAGATCACTTTGTATGCGTTTTATAATTGCAAAAGGGCAACGGACTCACCAAACAGCCTCTCTCCTCTCTCTGCCACATCTCTCTCTCCCTCTCTCCTTCTCTCTCCTCTCTCCTTCTCTCTCCTCTTTTCTCTCTTCTCTCCTTCTCTCTCTCCTCTCTCCTCTCTCCTTCTCTCCTTCTCTCTCTCCTTCTCTCTCCTCTCTCCTTCTCTCTCCTCTCTCCTTCTCTCTCCTCTCTCCTTCTCTCTCCTCTCTCCTTCTCTCTCCTCTCTCCTTCTCTCTCCTCTCTCCTTCTCTCTCCTCTCTCCTTCTCTCTCCTCTCTCCTTCTCTCTCCTCTCTCCTTCTCTCTCCTCTCTCCTTCTCTCTCCTCTCTCCTTCTCTCTCCTCTCTCTCTCTCTCCTCTCTCCTTCTCTCTCCTCTCTCCTTCTCTCTCCTCTCTCCTTCTCTCTCCTCTCTCCTTCTCTCCTTCTCTCTCTCCTTCTCTCTCCTCTCTCCTTCTCTCTCCTCTCTCCTTCTCTCTCCTCTCTCCTTCTCTCCTTCTCTCTCTCCTTCTCTCTCCTCTCTCCTCTCTCCTCTCTCCTTCTCTCTCCTCTCTCCTTCTCTCTCTTCTCCTTCTCTCTCCTCTCTCCTTCTCTCTCCTCTCT
Source organism: Macrostomum lignano (assembly GCA_002269645.1). Classification (NCBI taxonomy): domain Eukaryota; kingdom Metazoa; phylum Platyhelminthes; family Macrostomidae; genus Macrostomum; species Macrostomum lignano. The sequence continues at coordinate 302,444 of NIVC01001372.1, forward strand.
CCTTCTCTCTCCTCTCTCCTTCTCTCTCCTCTCTCCTTCTCTCTCTCTCTCCTTCTCTCTCCTCTCTCCTTCTCTCTCCTCTCTCCTTCTCTCTCCTCTCTCCTTCTCTCTCCTCTCTCCTTCTCTCTCCTCTCTCCTTCTCTCTCCTCTCTCCTTCTCTCTCCTCTCTCCTTCTCTCTCCTCTCTCCTTCTCTCTCCTCTCTCCTTCTCTCTCCTCTCTCCTTCTCTCTCCTCTCTCCTTCTCTCTCTCTCCTTCTCTCTCCTCTCTCCTTCTCTCTCCTCTCTCCTTCTCTCTCCT
>NIVC01001373.1:0-167500 GCA_002269645.1 Macrostomum lignano
GGTCAAGCTGGGTCACACCTAATTTTTCAACGTGGGTCAACAATAAGTCACGGCCGAAGGTCACTCCAAGGTGAGCAGAGCTGATTGCAGTGAGCTGCACAACGCCGCCAGAGCGAGCAGCAGGCAGGCGGGGCAGCCACTCAACACAGCTGACCGGTTTGGTCGCCAAATGCCGTCGCTAAACAAACCCGAAGCTTCGCCGTTGTCATAGCGACAATCGGCTTCATCTGACGAGATTAATGAAGTAGAATTGCTTCTCGAGTGCCGCTGCTATTGCTGCCTCTGTTGCTGTTAAAGCAGTCGTCCAGTCCGTTGCAGCGGTGCGTGCTGTACACGCATTCCAGACTGCTGCCGCCGCCGCACCAGAAGCCACCGCGACTCTCGCAGAGGAAGGCCCGCTCAGCGGCGGTGGACACGTCGGCTCTGAACTCTGCGTAGACGTGAACGGAGATTCGGGTCACGAAAGGCGAGGACGCTGGAGACGGTGGCGACGGCGAGAGGGCCACGGAGGCTCCGTCGCTGCCTTTGCCGGGACGGTCCGGCGCAGTGCGGTGCCAGGTGAGGCTGGTGAATCTGCAGAGGCAGGGGGAGGCGCGATGGAGGGTAGAATACAGAAAGACAATGCAGAAAGTATTTCAAGGTGACAGTTTGTTGGAGCTACTGAGTTTGACAAAGGATTTGTGTGAATGCTAATTAGGATTTATGTGAATGCTAAGCAGGATTTGTGTGAATGCTAAGCAGGATTTGTGTGAATGCTAAGCAGGATTTGCGTGAATGCCAAGTAGGATTTGCGTGAATACCAAGTAGGATTTGCGTGAATTCCAAGCAGGATTTGTGTGAATGCCAAGTAGGATTTGCGTGAATGCCAAGCAGGATTTGCGTGAATGCTAAGTAGGATTTGCGTGAATGCCAAGCAGGATTTGCGTGAATGCCAAGCAGGATTTGTGTGAATTCTAAGTAGGATTTGCGTGAATGCCAAGCAGGATTTGCGTGAATGCCAAGCAGGATTTGTGTGAATGCCAAGCAGGATTTGCGTGAATGCCAAGCAGGATTTGCGTGAATGCCAAGCAGGATTTGTGTGAATGCCAAGCAGGATTTGTGTGAATGCCAAGTAGGATTTGCGTGAATGCCACGCAGGGTTTGCGTGAATGCCAAGTAGGATTTGTGTGAATGCTAAGTAGGATTTGTGTGAAGGCCAAAACTTGCTTCAAAACTAGGATCAGGTATTGCCAGAACCAGCCTCACCTGTATCGCGGCCGGTACACAACCGGGTAGGCGTGCGATCGGCAGGTGAACTCTGCCAGCCGGTCGGGCGGGCTGCCAACTAGCGACTGTCCGAGCAGCGGGCTGGCCGAGGCCGAGGCCAGGACGAACCGGTGGCCGCAGGGCACGCCGGACAGGCGGAAGGCGAGTCGCCAAGCCAGGCGCCCGACGTCATCGCGCTGACAGCCGAGAGCCGCCCAGCTGTTGTTGCACAACAGGAAGGCGTCAAGCAGAGTCTCGTCCGGATTGGCGTCCGCTCCTAGGAGCAGACTCTGGTCCAAGCAGCGAAGCCGGCTGGCAGCGCCGCGGCAGCGGGGATGGCCGGCCGGGAGCAGGTAGAAATTCACCACCGCGGCAGACAATAGAAGCGGCAGTAGAAGCAATAAAAGCAGCAACAGACAGGGCGGCATTCCGACGCTTCTGTTGACTTTGCTTAGTTATAAGCTGTCGGCATTGCTCAGTGCTCTGCTCACACTAAGCATATTGTATATATATGTCTCTGCAGGCATACAGTAAGCCAGGCTAACAACTATCTCGAATGTAGTGTTCCGTGTTTTTTGGCAGACGGAGCTTTTCACGCTGCTAAATAACAGGCTTGGGGAGGGGGGGCATTAGATTTGATGGCCACACAATGCCGAGTGATTTATACCCTACACCCAACATAAGCGAATGGGCCACTGCCTCTGCCCGGCCAATAGGGAGGCTGGTAGCCAGCCCCGGCTAACGGAATCCCAACTCCGCCTCTTCCTGTGTACTCGTAGAAGCGAAAATGGGAGGGGAAACTGCCGCAGCCTTTATTATTGCCGCTGGGAAACGGATGGCCGGGACGAAAACTGATGAAGGGGTCAAAAAGAGGGAGAAGAGAGATGAGGCAGCCTGGCCAGAGGATCTGGGATCGGGAACAGACAGACATACGGAAAGTGATGGAGAAAATGGAGGCTGAGAGGCCGAGCCACCAATCACTCAGCCGAGGCGATGCGCACACAACAAGCGCGCAGACACAGCCTGGGCTAGGCCCGGAGGTCTCGGCATCACTCAATGGACAACTGGCACGCGGGCCCTGATAGCAGCAAGGGTATGCAATTGGGGGAACTGAAGCGGGAGGGGAGCAGCAGAGCCTTGCGGCCATTCCACTCTGGGGGATAGTTGCAGACTGCTAGCTTAGCAGACTGGTTAGTTGGCAAATGGCGACAGGGCGATGAACGGCGAGATAATAATAATAAACAAACCCGGCCCAAATTTATCAGCCAAGTTTATTCTTCATTATGTAGGCTGAGAGACTTTAGGTCGTGTCACAAGAGAGCAAGAAACCGGACACAAGAGCATCACAATTAATGCAATTTACTACTGAAGCAGTCAAGCAGGTGAAGTGGAGTTTGTCCAAACTCAAAATCACCAACTCAGAGTTCTGGAGACTTATTGACTATTGATTTTGCATTGAATTGTACTCGACTGACCCGCCCTTTAGACGAATGTACTGCTCATTCCTTATTCCTTATATCACTGGTTTTTTTCGGTTGATTTCTTAAAGTATACGAGCCCTGAATATGTCATAGTGATAATAATAATAATCGCGACAGGAGCGATGTTTAGGACAGAGGCAGACAGTTGCGCGCTCATGGCACATGCACCGATCCTCATTGCGGCTTGTGGTACTATGGCCTGACTTCTTTGCACGCTTGTGGCAATATGGCCTGACTTCTTTGCACCGCTTGTGGCAATATGGCCTGACTTCTTTGCACGCTTGTGGCAATATGACCTGATTTCATTGCACGCTTGTGGCAATATGACCTGATTTCTTTCCACGCTTGTGGCAATATGGCCTGATTTCATTGCACGCTTGTGGCAATATGGCCTGATTTCATTGCGCTTGTGGCAATATGGCCTGATTTCTTTCCACGCGTGGCAATATGGCCTGATTTCTTTGACGCTTGTGGCAATATGGCCTGATTTCTTTGACGCTTGTGGCAATATGGCCTGATTTCATTGCACGCTTGTGGCAATATGGCCTGATTCATTGCACGCTTGTGGCACTATGGCCTGATTTCCTTGCGCGCTTGTGGCACTATGGCCTGATTTACTTGCGCGCTTCTGATTCTCCTTGAACTTAAATGTCTTCTCCTTCATCAAGGCTTATAGACTCAAAGCGGCCCCACCTTATAGATATGTTTTCTGAGTCCAGACCGCCAGAGTTCTCTAGTTGAAAAAACTTTCCTTTACTGCTAAAGCAGAATAAGAAGACGAGAGAAATATGCAGACAGGAAGGAGTGCAGGAAGGAGCAAGCAATAAAATAGGGACTGTAGTCTAGGTCGAAATTCTATCGAATGCCGAGCTGGCTGCCACAGCCAAGGCACGTCAGGAAGTAGGGGGATCGAGATGAAGCAGACGCTACGAGTCGTGCCTGGAACTAGCCCAGCAGAGAAACCTGCGGGGAATGAAAAAAGCGACAGGAAAGTGAAGGGGAGAGAAAGGGAAGGAGTTCGGAGAGGCTGGGTAAGAAGAGTTGCAGCATCATCAGTATTAGCCGCAAAAAAACTTCAAGCTCGACTCCTCATCAATTTTAACCGAGACACAGGGACGACACGCCGAGGCATTGAGCTCAGGAGCAGAAGCAGCTGGGAGACGGGATTAGAGTCAGTCAGCTTTGGAGATCCCAGCATACTTTGATAATAATAAATGACGCATTGTAAAGCCGAGGGGATTCCAAGCCAAACAGCCGATTACCTAACAGCCGGACGCAAGCACGGGCTGGCAGAATGGATCAGGATGGAGAGATGCCATCCAGATTATGCAAGAGAGGCATGAGGGAGACGCGAGTAAGTGGCCAGTGCATGAGATCGTCACGCAGAGAGAGAGAGAGAGAGAGAGGGGGGGGGAGTGCATGTCGAGATACGGAATTTGAGCGGTGACTCATTTTTCAGTCTTCTTCTACTAAGTCTTGCTCGCCAGTTCTCTGTGACAGTCAAACGCGCAGTAAAGAAGAGAGAAAAAGTGAGATCTAACTCTAGAGAGCAGTTAGCTGAGCAGTCACGCGCCTACTAAACTCAACTAATAAACAGTCTCACTAGGCTCAACTTTTCCCTGTAGCACATAAAAAATATACTGCACAGGAAAGGAATTCACAGTACTGGAAAAATTTGTATCGATAAATCGATGAGGCTACCCAGGAAAGAGTAGAGAAAGTAAAAGTGCTGCAGCACACAGTTTTACAATTTACTACTCTGGCTAAATTGATGAAAAACTCAAGGCAGAAGACAGAAACAGAGAGAGAGTGAGAACAGATATAAAAGTGCTTAAATGGACTGACGCTCGGCAGAAATTGGGATTTGGGAGAGGGGCGACAGCAGCTGCACCGCGGGGGGGGGACAGATGGGGTGGAGCCGACGATCGTATCAATAAAAAATTCAGCCAGGCACCGCTTGGGTGCCGGAGTACTTCTCCCTTTTCCAATCTTTCCAAGCCAGCAGCCTAAATAGAAGGCCTCCTGGCTGGAGAGGAAAGGCAAGCTCTTTAGCTGAGCGCAGACTCTCAAGTGGCGAGGCTCCATCTAGTTAACTAGCTGATAGAATGCGAAATGATATATAGCATAGAATTTTACTATGGAGGGAAGTTAGGGAAGTTATCGACAAATGAGCAGGACTGTATTCAGAAAATTTCATCACCGCAATGGAGAGAGCTAACAAAATGCAATCAAAGCTTCTAAGGTATAATTTATGCTTAATGGTAAATCCAAGCTAAAAATCCTGTTCAACATTGCATTGCATCCATACCATACCACATAAAACTAGGGTGGGACCTACAAGTAATAGGTAATAATAGCAAAATGCACATATTGCTACTGTAAGTAGAGTGGATTGAATTAATAGTTCACATTAACATGAAGTATTACTACTCTCCAGTACATTGATGCTTATAACCTACACATGAATGCAAATTAAAACTCTGATAGTTGATTGGTTGACAAAAATTAGCAAAATGTAGTAAAGTAACAAAAACTATAAAAAATGAATTAAAAACTCTATAGTAGTATATATATATATCCATTCTCATAAAAATCTCATTCCAAGTATTGCACTTTCTTATATACCCAAAAAGTTATTATAGACAATATAATTGCTTCCTATTATACTACAATAAATATATCATATAAAACTAAGCTCAGTATTGCTATAAACCATATTAAATTTAATATCATAAAATTAAATAAACCGAAATTCTAAAATAAGCTAACATTAAGTCTAGATATCTAACTTAAAGGTCAGCCTTTTATGGGTATGAATAGCATAGTCCATAGCCATTTTTTCATAACCCTAATTTACTATGTATATACATAAAACAAACTAAGTAAGTCTAAGTAGTATCTACCTTATACATGCAACTAACCTTGCATCCTTGTCAATATAGCCAACATAAATTATGATAGATCAAGGATAGGATAATTTGCAAAATAAGCAACTTTCTTGGCATTTTTGAAAATTAATTAAAGTTAATTATCAGCAATGTTGGGCACCAGTCCATTAATAAGCATTAATAAGCATTAAGATTTTTATTAACATTAACAGACTGCCATTAAGATTTTTTTGAACTAATGGATTAACAAATTTGTGTTAATAATTTTGTGAGTTAATGACAAATATATTGTTAACATTAATGGCAATGTCAATGACCAAAGACACGAAGAAAGAACAAAAATATAAGTCTGAAAAGAAAATACAACATTACAAATATATTAGAATTTACCTAAATACCTAATTAATCTCTTTGTTTATGACAAATGATCATGCAAATGTAACAACTTCTTACTAAAGAACTTTAATAATGAAAATTTAAATTGTGAACTTTATTACTTGTGTGTGAGCATTGATTGCTTTGATTCATTTCTTTCCCAATCTTTTATAACTTTCTGCTATACCTGCTAATGCTATTGAAACAACCTTCTTATTTGTATCTTATTATTAACTAATTATGAAGTTGGTTGCTGAAATTTTTGAGGTTGCAAAATTTTGAGCATATGAAGTTTTGGGTTTGTGAAAATGGCTGCTAATATGGTTTTTAAGGTTGTGAATTTTGAGCTTATGAAATTTCAAGCTTATGAAAGTAACTGGTTTCGAGGTTGTGAAATTTTGAGCTTGTGAAAGCAACCCATGCAAATGTAACAACTTCTTACTAAAGAACTTTAATAATTAAAATTAAAATTTTGAACTTTATTGCTTATGTGTCAGCATTGATTACTTTGATTTACTTATTTCCCAATCTTTTATAACTTTCTGCTGCACCTGCTAATGCTATTGAAACAACCCTCTTATTTGTATCTTATTATTAACTAATTAGATTTCAAGTTTCAAATAAATAAGTTACTTCTTTTATCCCATGCTTACTTTTAGTAGTATTATACACACAAGTTTTTAAAATGATTATTTATTACTTTTTAGCTTGTAAATTGCTTAGATAACATTTGTGTTTTGCTAAAAAATGGAAAAGCAAAGACAGTGCATTGAAGTCTGTTTTTTAAAAAGTGTAAGATTTCTATTTTTTGTATGTTAACTTTAATGGATTAATGCTTGTTTATGATTATCAATTAACATTGGGTTAACTTAACAAAATTAAAGTTTAAAAGTTAAGATTTTTCTGCTTTAACACTAATGCTTTTGCCATTAACAGAAGTTAAGATTTTCATTAATGGTGCCCAACACTGATTATCAATATAGTTATAGAGGATTTGCCTGTATAATATATCTAAAAGTAGCACTTATTATCTTATATGCATAACTTTTTGGATTCTATTTAATCTATTCTAAAATTAAAAAACAATAATTTTAAATACCAAATTTATACATTTTTTTCAAATTGAAAATCAAACCCAATTGGAAAGTGACCTATTTATGAATGGCCATCTAGCATGCCAGAGAGGCTGAAAGGTGGCATGTCAGAGGCTAAGGGGTGGCATGCCAGAAGGGTGGCACACTAGAGGGATAGTGTATACTTGAAGAGAGGCCTGCAGAAGTGGAAGCATATCAAAGAGTTAATAGGCTTATACTGTCCTAATGTGTATATGAATGTGTGATGCTTGGTCCATATCTGCAAACTTTGAGAATTTATTCCAATAGGGAAATCAAAGTGATAACTTACTATATTTTAGTTTAAAGACAGAATTCTTTAAAGTCTTTTTACTAGTATTCCTTAATACTAGTTAGTTAGGTTCTATTAGTCAAAGGACACTTGTTCATGTTTTAAAAAATAGAATAGACAAGCTGTTGAAACCTGCGGATTTTGAACCCAGGGAATTATAATCCCCGGAACTATTTTTGCCTGTGTTCTAAAGTCTAAAGTCATACACAAACAAAAACTTGTTAATAGTTAGAGGTTAATAGATTTGTCAATGAATGGAGGTAAATATAGAATAGAGTAAATTCGCATAAAATTAAGATTTAAGGCAAGCATTGATCTTGTTGGCTAGGTTAGCTGGCAGAATATCAGGCAATGTCTGTCTAAAATGTATTGAAAAACTCTGACCTCTGCCTCTGCCTCTCTACATCCCTTGGATCCTTCGAAACTTCTATCTTTGCTTCTGTTTCCTCTCTTCTCTATCGTCTTTTGTCTCTCTTGTCATCTCTTCTCTTCTTTTCACTCTCTTCTCTCCTCTTCTCTTGTCTCTTCCCTCTCCTCTCTCTTCTCTCTCCTTTTAATTGCTGGAAAAATAGAAAATTTACTTTCAAGTTTTCAATAACATATGTAGTGTACACAACACAGACTTAATAGTTCACAATCAGTTCAAGTATTAAAACAAAATCTAACCACACAACAAAATCATATTCATTAATGACAATAGTTAATATAGTTGATAATTTGATATTAAAATAGATATATTGCATGTTGCTTTGTTTATTTGATCAATTTGATTATTAGATTAGGCCCTATTCCTTTTCATAATACATATTTCATCAACAAATCGTGATTTGTGATTTGTAATTAGTAATTTATGGTTGAATAGATACAAATTTTGCATAGAAATAGTTTTTATTATTTATAATGTGCGATATAACGATACAAAAATATAAAAAAAGAAGCAAAAAACCGGATTGAAACTGGACCAAAAAATGGGTTTTTGGTCCAAAAAACAGGAAACAGGCTAACCGAAATTGGCATTCCTATTCTCAATTGCCCCCCTCAGCCATAAGCTGGATTCTTTTCTGGCCTTTGAGGTAAAAGTCTGCCCATTTCTGCTTGGAAAGCCAGTTTGTGGAACATAGCTTGTAGTACTCTCATGGCTGTTCTCATGCTTTGATCATGTCATCTTTCTTGCCAATTTGCAAGCACTGAAAATAATATGTGTATCTTCAGCTCCACTGCAGTCTGCATCAGTCTAACAACCAAGGAAATACACATTTCTTAGGAGGCCATTTAAATTTTTAAGTACCTTTAAGAGAAACCTTAAATTTCCATGGTGTGACTAATTTAGTAGGGTTGTATTGCATTGCATTCCCTTTTCATAAATATTTCGCTTTTACAAACCATGCTGGATTACCTTGATTTCCCATCCACTGTTAAACTGCTGCAGAGTTTGTTTATACAGAGCGGACAGAGGACAGTGGTTAGAATTTCTTACTAAACTGTTATAGATGGCTAAATGTAGCCTCTCCATGGGGGTGCAGAGAAGGCCATAAACAAAGCTATTCCAAAACACTGTACATTGCCATGTACATTCAGCCCTATTGCCTGACCCTTGGTCTGGCTCTGGGGGAATGAGTGAGTGGCACAAACAACAGAAAAAGCAGACAAAATTCACATGCTTACAGTTTCTGTTCTAAATGAGTTACAGAGTTGAAACTTTACATTTAGATAGAAAATGAGTCAATGAAGAATTGTGTCAAGTTTAAAGTCAATCACTTCACGTGAAGCAAACTTATGGCAGCTGAAAGTTAGTCAATTCTGAAACCCCTTTTACACATCTGGGCCCAGATTGGGAAAGAGAGGCAGGCAGGCGGAGGTTGGGATGGCTGCCTCGCTGAAAAAAACAGCCTAACTTTAAAAGTGCACAGCACCATTCAAGATTACCTTTGAGACTCGAAATTTTATATGATTGTGCCAAAATAGTTGAAGATTGTCTGTCAAATTTGAAGAGAATCTGTAGAAGTGGAGCAGCACTATGGAGGATAGTGAAAAAATTGTACATTTTAATAAGTTTTTTGTACTTTTAGGTAGGAAGACTTAAGTCTAGGAAATTTAAAGCCAAAAGTGGCCTAAGACATTCTCCATAGTAAGTTTAGGGTGGGTATAAAGTTTGGTGTAATTTGGTTGAGCAGTTTGGGAGTCCATAGCGATCAAAATTGTCCACAGACACACACACACACAGACAGAGTTTTGATTTTTATATGTAGAAATATCTACATTATTATATATCCAGGTTAATTTTAAGGTGATTATCTTAAGAGGCCAAGATAAAGACTAAGCACACTTGAACATAGGGACTATAGCCTTTTATATAGGACAAAAAATCTTTGAATATGACAAACTATACTTCTAGCAATTATATAGATTTGGATAATAGCAATTGCTAACAAAATTAAAAGACTTCACTACCTAGTATGACCCCTAAAAGACTAAATTATTACAAACTAAATATACTAAATATATCTATCTTGCATTTGCATAAACTATTTTTAGTACTAGTCTTTGCATGATTTTCATTTATACCTTATTTCTTTTTTATTAATATACATTTTTAGTTTATCCTACTTCAATTACTTTTTGTATCTATGCTAACCTTTACTTCAAGTTAGCTTTTTTTCTTGCCACAACTTTTATAATTGTATATTTTAAAACTTAAATAATGACCTATCTTATTACAATATAAAGAATCCTTTAAATAGTTTCAAATACATATAAAACATTGCTTTTTTCATTATTTTAGCAAATTATATTAATTACATTATATTATATTACTACTTATTATAAATATTTATTTTATACTTTTTCTAATTTATTATTTGTTACTAATAGTATAACGAATATTAACTTTGGTATTACTTCAATAAACCTCAAAAAATAAGCCATGATTAGCCAAAAAGTAGCTTTGTTTAAGTTAACTGATATTATTATTTATGTACTAAGAAGAACCAAACTAGGTAATTTATAAATGACAGTAAAACAAAGTCAAAGAAAGGATTCCAAATATGTAAAAGTGCTAAATACAAAATAAATAATAAATATTAAGAAATCAATATTTGAATTTTCTGTCATATGAATTGCAATCAAAACTACATTTAGCATTATTGATAGATTTATATTTATTTAACTAAGTCTTCATAGCATGCTTGCTGAGTGCAGCCTTAAATTTGTATATACAAGATATAGCAAATTCATATAATTAGATTGATTGGATTTTTGAAATTAGGAAACATGCCAAATTAACAAAATTGATATTACTTTTATTAGTGAATATTGAATAGTTTGTAAAATATTTATTATATTGGTTATAGGATTACTTTTATATTATCATTTTTGCATCATAAACTGGAGCACCAAAATGCTAAGCACCAAAAAAGCATGGAAACCCTGATTAACTGGCTGACCCCTAGTCTGGTATGCTAGTGTAGTCTAACTCGGGAGGAAAAGGGGCATCCAAAATAGTTTAGACCTTTGCTACAATAAAATTATAGTCAAATTATTAAAAACTTTATAACTTAACTGATATATTTATAAATACAATATTAATCAATATCCATACACATGTATAATGTGGTAATGGCTAGAGTTCCGGCACCAGAACCCATTTTCTAACAGGTAGGGATCCGGCAGTGCCGTATAGAAGGATATAAAGACTATTAAGAGCATATCTTAAGAAGTCTGAATATTAGAAGTATCTTGTCTCAAATCTTATCATATTGTCTTAAATTTTAATCTAGAACAAAATCTCAATATCAGCCACCAGTAGAAAGAAAAATATAATGTTCTATCTATATTATAATGGCACTGCCGGATCCGTAGCCATTAGGCATTAGAAAATGGGTTCTGGTGCCAGAACTCTAGCTATTGCCATATAATGTACTATAGTGACATATGTAATTCTGTACAATTCAGATGAGTCTTACTATTAGATACATCAAAAAACAAAGAAGGATTGAAAGCAACATAAATGGAAACTATAAAAATAGTTTTATTGAATTGCAGTTTTATATATTCATAATTATTCTTTTCTAATGAGTGACGCACCAAGCTGAAGGCTCTGTAAATGGTGAAGCTGAAGGCTCTTGTTCACACCACCATCTAAAACAAAACCAAAGTTGTGATTAGGTCAACAAACAAAATACATAAATCTACCACAGAATGTTTACAGCGAAATCAAATATTATGTAGATAATAAAATATGAGTTTTTAGAGAAATCCACAAAAACATATATACAGTAAAAGCTAGCTACAAAATAAAAAAGTTATAGTATTATTATACTATACTATTACTATCCAGTTATATATGACATAGAATAAGACAACAGATGCGTAATAGGCATAAATTCTGATTTAACACATAGAAATGTTAAAGAATTCACAAACCTTACCGTAGCTTTCCTATGTAATTCCCTGAAACTAGGCCATTTTAAAAATGTCAAGTATTTTCTTGACAAAAGAATTTGTGCTTTTATATTTTTAACAAATTCTAACATTACCACAAAAGCTTGACTAATGCCAAACAATAACTATATTAGGAATAGAAGTAAAATGAAATTTAAAACGTAAATTAGCAACAAAATTATTATTAGTAACTACGATCCAGGAAGAAGAATATTTTTTAAATTACCATTACTACCTACGATCAGGTTCGAAGGGCGATTCACATTGTTGAACGTTTTCGCGTGGATTTTCCATACGTTCGAAAAACTACTGGCCAGTATTGTTTTTTTCCCAGGAAAAATCTAGCACAAAGGCTGCAGATAATGAAAAGCATAGTTGTTTTGCTTTTAGCTGCCTTAATTTTTGATTATTCAGAAGCAGGTATGTTTGCTGGTCTGATAATTTGCTTTTAATTTAAATTATAGTAGTTAGTTGATAGGTAATGGCAATGCTAAGTTTTTAATGTTAAGCTTAAGCTAGTGATATAGCATGTCCTAATTTTTAGTTAATATATACAGTGTTGGGCACCAGTCCATTAATAAGCATTAATAAGCATTAAGATTTTTTATTAATGTTAACAGACTGCCATTAAGATTTTTTTGAACTAACAGATTAACAAATTTACATTAATAATTTTGTGAGTTAATGACAAATTCATCGTTAACATTAATGGCAATGTCAATGACCAAAGACACAAAGAAAAAACAAGAATATGTCTGACAAGATGTTATATTATAACATTACAAATGTTTTTGAATTTACCTAAATGCCTTATTCATCTTTGTTTATAATGATGATCATGCAAATGTAACAACTTCTTTCTAATGAACTTTAATAAAGAATTAAAATCGTAAAATGCATTGCTTTTGCATGAGCATTGATCGCTTTGATTCACTTCTTTAATAATCTTACGTGACTTTCTGCTGTGCCTGCTAGTGCTACTGAAGCAATCTTTCTATTTATATTTTTTATTAACTAATTAGTTTTCAGTTTCAATAAATAAGTTGCTTTTTTACTGTATGCTTACTTTTAGTAATATTATACATACAAGTTTTTTAATTATTATTTATTAGTTTTTAGCTTGTAAATCACTTAGATGACCTCTGTGTTCTGCTAAAAAGTTGGAAAAGCAAACACAGTGCATTATGAAGTTTGTTTTGAAAAAAAATGCAAGATTTATCTATTTTATAAGTTAACTTTAATGGAATAATGCTTATTAATGATTATCAGTTAATTTTCAGTTAACTTTAACAAATTAAGAGTAAATAAGTTAAGATTTTTTTGTTTTAACACTAATGCTTTTGCCATTAACAGAAGTAAAGATTTTCATTAATGGTGTCCAACACTGGATATATATCAATATTATACATCATTTTCCAATACTTATCAATATATATTCAAAGAAAGATTAAAATTGATTATTCTATATATTGATCTCATTATTTACAGAATTTAGACAATCTTTGAATATCTTTTTAAATATCAATAGGAAAATAGCATTCTTTTGTCTTGCAATCCCTTACCATTGTCCATGTGAGAGTTGCAGGTTTTTGTTATATAATCTCTAATAAAATTGCTCATATTCCTTACAATCAAGTTAGAGTTAAAGAAGCTAGGGATATATTAGATTTGACTTATATTTTTAGATACAAAGCCTATATATTCACTTTCATTCTATGATTATTTAAATAGGTAAAATGTATTTATATGAAAGTGATTTTAGTACAAAAGTGAGAGAGATATCTATTTGGTTTTATAATCATATCAATGATAAAATTACATGTGTACCATAGTCAGGATCATAATATGTATGTGCTAGAAGTTTATTAAAAAATTGATTGTCTGCTAGGTATGCAAACAAAATATACTAGTGTGCTGGATGTTTTAGTGACAAGTCTTAAGTCTTCTAGTCCCTAGGTTACTCTAGCCTGCTCATTAAAATAAAAAACTTATTGATAAAGCTGTAATCCTTTATGAATTTACAATATATTTGCAAAATAATTATTTATAACTATATACTCATGAACACTGTTAGGCACTTTTAATGAAAATCTTAATTTATTAATTGATAATTGTTGGTAAGCATTAATCTATTAAAGTTAATAGAAAATGCAGAAATCTTGCACTTTTTTTCAAAAAACAGATTTTATAATGCACTGTCTTTGCTTTTATATCTTTTTAGCAGAACACAGAGGTCATCCAAGGAATTTACAACCTAAAAAGTAATAAATAAAAGTTGTAAAAACTTGTAGGCATAATGCTACTAAAAGTAAGCACTGATAGAAGAAGTAAGAAGAATGATAGAAGAGTTAAAAATAAAATATGAATAAGGTTGTTTCAATTGCATTAGCAGTCAGAGCAGAAAGTTACAAAAGATTGGGAAAAAAGTGAATCAAAGTGATCAATGCTCATGTACAAGCCATAAAGTTCACAGTTTTAATTCATTATTTAAGTTATATTTACATAGCTGGTTCTTCTAAATCTTTTTGCTAAGTTACTTTACTATATCTGCATTATGCAAGCCACCTACTGTCATTCTTACATGCTTATTAGTTGCACCTTTTTTCAAAAGTTCTGCTGCTTTTGTTAGAACCTTGCAGCTTATGTGTGTAAATGGAATTTGTAAGTACTTCTTTGCATTTCTATCTGGAAGGTTCAACAAGCTGACTTTGGCTGTTTGTATTGAATGAAATACAAATCAGAGACCAATATGTTGGGCTGAACTTTCTGAAAAGTCCGGACTGTCTTCCTAAAGTCAGATTGACTCCAATTAGCATATAACATATCATGAATTTGAAAAATGTCAACGTCTTTGCTGATTTTTTAATTTCTAAATTAAATCTAAACTTCTTATACCCTGAAAGCCTTAAACCATTAGCCAAGTAAAATTGATCTAAATGCCCTCAGTAGGTGCTCCATGGCCAACCATCCAACATTGCTTGCTTCTAGTGCACTATATAAATACCATCTTTTTCAGGTTCATCCTCATAAATCCTCAGCTTTGCACCTTTTAATTGTATCAAGATGGCTCTTAATTGACCATTCTAAACAAACAGTAGGTGAACTTTTGGAACATTCTAAAGAAGCAGAACCATCAGAAAGTGGTTCAAAGGCCCTGTCACAGCAATCAGTGTCCAATGCAGTTGAAAATTCTTCATCATATTGATTGGTTGCCAATAGTCTTCTTTGATCTCTGACTTTCACTTGCCAAGTCGTGGATTGGAAAAAGAATGAATGGATCTTAAAATACTCAAAGATGCTTTTCTAGTAAGCCAGGGTTTTCAATTAAGAGACAGAAGTGATTGGGGTGCCATGAACTGTCCAACGGAACATCAAAGTTTGTAGTCCACATGATTTGAATAGGTCGCAATTTGGCAATAGCAATAATTCAAAGATTAGCGACAAAGTTAAGGACTCCATGCCCCGGAGCTGCGCAAATAGAATAGACACTCTAGATAGGTCTTTGAATAATAGAAGCCAGAAGAAAACAACTCAAGTGGTTTTGAGTAGGTGCTATATTTGGCAATATTCCGCATCATGTCTGGCAGGGAGATGGACATGTCAATAACATTATCCAGTGGATTCTCAATTATCTTATTTCTTAAATCCTGCAGGACCAAGCAATAATGCTTTGCATTAAATCCCAGTTCAAAAACAGAGAGTAAGCGAAGCATATAAGTAGATTATATACTTCTGCATTAGCATATTTGAACTTCATTCTGAACCCCCTTCATTCTTTACAAGGGACATTCTAGCTTGGCTATCATTTTAACAATAGATTCCTAAGTTATTACTAAGATATTCTTTGACAAAGATTGACAAGTCACTGTTTGCTAGTTAGTAAATGTATCTTATGGGGGTCTTTGATAACACTATCATTTCTATACTACATGACCATCTTAGTATAAGAAAGCTATATGCCAAATAGGTGCCGTATTAACTGACCACTAATTACAAAATAGCTTGTGTCAATTTTGCCACTGCACTATACCAATTTGACAAAGGAGCTTTTCTAATAGTTGGTAATATCTCAATAAGCAAGAACAAATTTAAGAATTATTTTTCTGCTTGGTTTAAGTAAATGGAGAAATATATCTATTTTGATGTGCATACTTTGACAGTATTATATACTGGAAGAAGCTGGTGATATATATTAGATTAATGCAAAATTTTTAATGTTTTTATAGAAACTTACTAGCAACCTAGTGCCCCCTTTAGGGCAGCCAATAAGCAAGGAGCAAACCACTGCATATATTTACCTAGATAGACTTTAGTGAACTTATTAAAACAATCATGCATGTTTATTTGTTTAAACAAAATTAGTATAAGCCAGCGTGCTATATCTTTGAAATAATTTTATACTCTGGTATTTGTATATCTATATCTATACAAAAATGAAATATTATAGCTCATAAGGCTAGTTTGTTAGAATTTGATTCAATGCCATTTGCTAGTGCATTGCTTATTTAATAAGTTCTATAATTTACTTTTGAGTTCTACCCTCATCCTCATGAATATCCCATGCAGGCATACCTGTTCGCTGGTGTGTCTACACAGCCGATGAGCAGGCCAAGTGCGCCGAGCTAGTGGCTCAGGTGGCCGCTCTCGGTTACACTCGGCACACTCTGACTTGCGTCCGCCAAACAGACGCCCTGGAGTGCATGAACGCCATTGGCAAGGTGAATCCAACAGCCGATCTCATGCGCTTGGACTCCGGCTTGGCTTATTACGCTGCCCAGCTCTACACTATGCGACCTGTGTTGGCTGAGAACTATGGCCTTAGTAACCGTGGCGGAACTGGTGGTAGACAGGTGATTACTGTTATACTATGCCATTGATAACTGTGAGGTTTGGAATGTCGTAACAATCCTTGAAGTATTCATTGTTAATTTCCATAGGTCGACTATCCAACGGCCGTGCTAGTCCGCGCTGGCAGCGCTGTACGCATCGACAACATGCACCGCATGAAACTGTGCAGCAGCGGAGTTGGCACCGCCGAAGGCTGGACCGTCCCGCTGGCCAGGTACGCTTCGCTTTGACCCATTGACTATCTGAGTGACTCTCTTTGACCCATTCACTATCCGAGTGACTCTCTTTGACCCATTCACTATGTGAGTGATTCTCTTTGACCCATTGACTATCTAATTGATTCTCTTTGACCCATTCACGTCTGAGTGACTCCTTTTGACCCATTCACTATCTGAGTGATTCTCTTTGACCCATTCACTATCTGAGTTATTCTCTTTGACCCATTCACTATGTGAGTGATTCTCTTTGACCCATTCACTATCTGAGTGACTCTCTTTGACCCATTCACTATCTGAGTGATTCTCTTTGACCCATTCACTATGTGAGTGATTCTCTTTGACCCATTCACTATCTGAGTGACTCTCTTTGACCCATTCACTATCTGAGTGATTCTCTTTGACCCATTCACTATCTGAGTGATTCTCTTTGACCCATTCACTATGTGAGTGATTCTCTTTGACCCATTCACTATCTGAGTGACTCTCTTTGACCCATTCACTATCTGAGTGATTCTCTTTGATCCACTGACTATCTGAGTGAATCTTTTTGACCATTGGGTAGCAGACTGATCTCATATGTTGGACCTGTTGTCCATTAGCGCTATTTCCTATCGAAGCCATCAAAGTCTCAAAGTCTCAATGGCAAGCGATCAAAATGCATTAACTCTCCGCTCATCGCATTCGCATTGCTCAGGCTGATCCAGCAGCTGAAGACCATCCCGGTGCAGCAGTGCAACTCTGTTGTGCTTTCTGTGGCGAACTATTTCAGCCAGATGTGCCTGCCGGGCGCGATGAACTCTCTGTTTAATAACTTCGGCAGCAATCCGGACAAAGCCTGCTCGATTTGTCGGGACACCGGCGACGGCTCGAAATTCTGCAAGCTGAGCGACAATTACGCTGGAAACGACGGCGCACTGCGCTGTATGACCCAGAAATTGGCCGACGTTGCCTTCCTGCGCTTGGACGAGCTGGTGCAGTACGCTAACGATACTGGTACCGACTTGGCGGCCTACGAGCTGCTCTGCTCCGACGGCAGCAGGCAGCCTGTGTCCGCCAGCGGCTGTAGCTGGGCCAACGTGCCGTCCGCTATGGTTGTGGCCTCTATTAGGACCAATGCCGAGACCATCCAGGTAAGGCCTTGAAGAAACTATGTAGTCAACCTCAAACACCCGACAGAACCGCCCTCAAACACCCTACAGAACCGCCCTCAAACACCCTACAGAATCGCCCTCAAACACCCCACAGAATCTCCCTCAAACACCCTACAGAACCGCCCTCAAACACCTACAGAATCTCCCTCAAACACCTACAGAACCGCCCTCAAACACCCGACAGAACCGCCCTCAAACACCCTACAGAACCGCCCTCAAACACCCCACTGAATCTCCCTCAAACACCCGACAGAGTCGTCCTCAAACACCCGACAGAACCGCCCTAAACACCCGACAGAACCGCCCTCAAACACCCGACAGAACCGCCCTAAACACCCGACAGAACCGCCCTTAAACACCCTACAGAACCGCCTCAAACACCCGACAGAACCGCCCTCAAACACCCGACAGAGTCGTCCTCAAACACCCTACAGAACCGCCCTCAAACACCTACAGAACCGCCCTCAAACACCCTACAGAATCGTCCTCAAACACCCTACAGAACCGCCCTCAAACACCTACAGAACCGCCCTCAAACACCCTACAGAATCGCCCTCAAACACCCGACAGAACCGCCCTCAAACACCCGACAGAGTCGTCCTCAAACACCCCACAGAATCTCCCTCAAACACCCCACTGAACCTCCCTCAAACACCCTGCAGAACCGCCCTCAAACACCCGACAGAGCCTCCCTCAAACACCCTACAGAACCGCCCTCAAACACCCTACAGAACCGCCCTCAAACACCCTACAGAACCGCCCTCAAACAGGCTATAGAATACTCCAAGTGCTATTGAGTTGCTCAAATCCCGCCTCTAACTCATTGTCACAGGAGTACCGCATCTTCCTAAAGTGGTTGGTCGCCAACTTTGGTCCCAGCGGCACCAGCGCCTGGCGCCTGTTCGACTCGTCCAAATACGCCACCCGGAATCTGATGTTCTCAGACCAGACTCAGCTGTTCTACGACTCAGCGGACGACAGCTCGCCAGATAAGAAAGATATCCGATCCATCTACAACTGGCTTGGCCCGGCCTACCTTGAGCTGCACGACCAGACTAATTACTGCCCGCTAGGCGCCATCCGCTGGTGCGTCCTGAGCGCTTACGAATTAGCCAAATGCGAACGAATGAAGCTGGCCTTCTCGGCTAAGAATCTGAAGCCCAGCATCAACTGTGTACAGGGGGAGAGCACTATCAAATGCATGGAGTACATCCAGATGGGCCTGGCCGATATCATCTCTCTAGATGCGGCCGACCTGTACGTTGCTGGCAAGCGATTCGGGCTGGTGCCGTTTGTGGCCGAATTCTACGGAGATAGCACCAACTATTATGCTGTGGCTATTGTGCGACAGAATGACAAACAGATTCTCGTAAGCTTTTGGGGATCTCATTTTGGAATCAGCTAGTCTCTTTTAGGGTGATGGGATCAGCTATCCTCTTTTAGGGTGATGGGATCAGCTACCCTCTAATCCTATGGGTGATGGGATCAGCTACCCTCTGGTCCTGTAGGGTGATGGGATCAGCTATCCTCTTTTAGGGTGATGGGATCAGCTACCCTCTAATCCTATGGGTGATGGGATCAGCTACCCTCCGGTCCTGTAGGGTGATGGGATCAGCTACCCTCTTTTAGGGTGATGGGATCAGCTATCCTCTTTTAGGGTGATGGGATCCCCTCCGGTCCTATGGGCTGATGGGATCAGCTACCCTCCGGTCCTGTGGGGTGATGGGATCAGCTACCCTCCGGTCCTGTGGGGTGATGGGATCAGCTACCCTCCTTTAGGGTGATGGGATCAGCTATCCTCTTTTAGGGTGATGGGATCAGCTACCCTCTAATCCTATGGGTGATGGGATCAGCTACCCTCTGGTCCTGTAGGGTGATGGGATCAGCTATCCTCTTTTAGGGTGATGGGATCAGCTACCCTCTAATCCTATGGGTGATGGGATCAGCTACCCTCCGGTCCTGTAGGGTGATGGGATCAGCTACCCTCTTTTAGGGTGATGGGATCAGCTAACCTCTAATCCTATGGGTGATGGGATCAGCTACCCTCCGGTCCTGTAGGGTGATGGGATCAGCTATCCTCTTTTAGGGTGATGGGATCAGCTACCCTCTAATCCTATGGGTGATGGGATCAGCTACCCTCCGGTCCTATGGGGTGATGGGATCAGCTACCCTCCGGTCCTGTAGGGTGATGGGATCAGCTACCCTCCGGTCCTATGGGGTGATGGGATCAGCTACCCTCCGGTCCTGTAGGGTGATGGGATCAGCTACCCTCCGGTCCTGTAGGGTGATGGGATCAGCTACCCTCCGGTCCTGTAGGGTGATGGGATCAGCTACCCTCCGGTCCTATGGGGTGATGGGATCAGCTACCCTCCGGTCCTATGGGGTGATGGGATCAGCTACCCTCCGGTCCTGTAGGGTGATGGGATCAGCTACCCTCCGGTCCTGTAGGGTGATGGGATCAGCTACCCTCCGGTCCTGTAGGGTGATGGGATTAACTACCCTCCGGTGTCCTGTAGGGTGATGGGATCAGCTACCCTCCTGTCCTTTAGGGTGATGGGATCAGCTACCTTCCTTTGGGGTAATGGGATCAGCTACCCTCCTGTCCTTTAGGGTGATGGGATCAGCTACCCTCCGGTCCTTTAGGGTGATGGGATCAGCTACCCTCCTTTAGGGTGATGGGATCAGCTACCCTCCGGTCCTTTGGGGTGATGGGATCAGCAACCATTCGGTCCTATGGGGTGATGGGATTAAATACCCTCCGGTCCTGTAGGGTGATGGAATCAGCTACCCTCCGGTCCTATGGGGTGATGGGATCAGCTACCCTCCGGTCCTATGGGGTGATGGGATCAGCTACCCTCCGGTCCCGTGGGGTGATGGGATCAGCTATCCTCCTTTAGGGTGATGGGATCAGCTACCCTCCGGTCCTGTAGGGTGATGGGATCAGCTACCCTCCAGTCCTGTAGGGTGATGGGATCAGCTACCCTCCGGTCCTGTAGGGTGATGGGATCAGCTACCCTCCGGTCCTGTAGGGTGATAGTCCTCTTGTAGGTTATGGCTCAAAAATACTCAATACTTATCAGGACAGACAGGTCAGAAATAAAAATCCAATGATTCGATTTCCCCTCCATTCGCCTAGGTGAGCAATCTGCTGCACAAGCGCACCTGCCACTCGGGCATTGGCAAAGCCACTGGCTGGGTTGTGCCGCTCAACCTGGTCCTGGACACTCGCCAGATCACTGTGCTGCACTGCCGCCTTATCCACGCATTCTCCGAGCTAGTCTCGCGCTCTTGCATCCCGGGAATTATGGACTCAGACTATAATCCCACGGGATATAATCCCATCAACCTATGCGAGAACTGCCGCTCGGGCGGTGCGGACAAATGTCAGAGGAACGATCGGGAGCTCTACTATGGAGACGATGGCGCCTTCCGTTGCCTGGTTGAGGAGGCCGGCGATATCGCTTTCGCCAGGTGAGCTGGGATGAAGTCATGGCAGCTGAGACCACTTTAATAGCTGCGAGTGCTTGCATTTGCACTTCAGGATATAACTTTACAGTTTTGGGTCTAGCCTGAGTTTTAATTGTCTGGAGAGTGCTCAGTTGTTATCTTCAGTCTTCAATATCCAGAAGCCAGCTTCACGATCCCGGATGCTGCCCCGCCCGCTTGCAGGCACACTACGGTGTTCGACAACACGGCCGGCCACAACCCGGCCCACTGGGCCCGTAACCGGCGCAGCAACGACTACGAGATTCTGTGCGCCGACGGCAGCCGCCGCGAGGTGCAGGACTGGCAGGACTGCAACCTGGGTCGCATACCCGGCAACACCCTGGTCACCGGTGCCTACAAAACCGAGGAACAGAAGCAGACAATGTGGCAGCTGCTGAAATACGCGCAGACATTCTACGCCAGCGATCGGAATAGCAACAATTTCCAATTGTTCGACAGCGGCTTCGATCGCAGCGACCTCATGTTCCAGGACATCGCGCAGTCACTGGTGTACATCCCGTCTGTTAACCAGTCGTACAAGGCCTGGCTAGGCAACCAATTTATTCAGCGCTTGGAGACGCTCGAATGGCAGAGCTGCTATCTGCAAAGCGGCCTAGGAACCAACAGCGCCAGCGCCTTTGCGGCTCAGCCAGTGGCGCTACTGCTCGGCCTTGTGGCGCTAATTTGGCGCTAAAAGAATACTTTCACGTGAATAATGACCCCTCCGATTTTGGCGTGCTTTTCTTGACTGACATTGTTTTGTCTACATTGTCACTATTTTTATGCTGCTTATATCGATCGTACTAATGAGATTGGCGGCTGTCGCGAGTAGTAAGATATTCGGGATAGTGCGATAGTAAAATTGGCATATCTATCCCTATTCGATGTGTATTGAGACAATAACAGTTTTCATAGCCTTAGTAAATAGCGACCAGCTCTGCGTGTACTTCACTATTCTGGCTTGTAAGCAGCAGCAGAGACTTCTAATTAAAATGTGTGCTGCCATGTGTACAGACCCATTGTCCCTGTGTTTGTTGCATCGCTATTTATCTATACATATACTTACTAAATATTTGTAGCTACCCTGGTTATAATTATCTAGAGGAGCCTCCAAAAACAATATTGATTTTTAACTTAGTATTCTGTGCATTCCAATTCTTGTTTTATTTAAGTCAGGTTTTCGACATTCCAAATCAGGCCTCTTTAAAAAACTGTTTTATCAATTTCCCCGTACCAACTGGCCAACCTTCCATATATGGAAATGGGAGCCTGCTTATCAACTTTCATCACACATCTACGATCGCTTGCGTTCCTTTTTAATAAACTCTAATTGCTCTTTTTATACTACTTTTTTACTGACTTGTGTCTCTTTGCTGCTATCGGGTTTGCCTTCTCCAACACTGAAGAATGCAAGCCAAGCACCAACTATTTGTTCCTAGCGAGGCAGACAGGCTGTGACGCATTCATTCCATTTTGCAGACCCCGTTAATCCAGCGTTAGTTAATACCTTTGCTCCCATCCCATTCGCACGTCTATATTATTTATTATCCGACTATAACGATTAGTATAATTATAAACTTATCGAATAATCAATTGTTGCTGAACCTTAATCCCTGCTTGCTTTCCAAGAGGGCCTGTTTGACAAGCAGAGGAGAAAGTTAATTTCTTGCATATATTTTTTTAACTGCCGAATGCGGAAATTTTCGATACGAAAGTTTAAAGGCCAGAAAATATTTAATAAAAAGAACAGTGAAAAACCTTGCTGTCGATTAGTTAATGAAGACATTTTTTAAACAGTGGCTCAAGCAGAGTGCGGCCGCAGTGAAATTCACGCACTAGCCTGATCTGGAATTATACAAATATGCTACTACTCTCTGTACCTAGTAGTATATAGTAGTGCAACTAAAGCTAGTATTGGATGAAAAAGAAAATTTACAGTTTAAAAAAGTTAGATTACAAGTCATACAAGCAGGCACGTGTAATGCGATACTGTAATTATTCCAATCCAATCTAAATGGAATAAAGTACAAGTTGTGCACCTTCTTGGCAATCTGCGCTAGCACTTGATTTTGGCCATCTTCAAAGTCAATGCGATGATCAATTTAAACTTGGACCTCAGCAGCTGAGGCTACCACTTGTTGATGCCGAATATGCGAACCCGGTACAGTTGCGGCAGCTTGGGCACAATGGCCAGCAGCACCAGGGACAGAGCGTTCACTAAAAAGTGGATCTGGTCATACCGAGTGTAGAATGTTGTCAATAGGAAGCTGCAAGGAGGGTGTGCAGGAGGGTGGCTGTCAATCAGTTTTGCGAGATAGATTGTTGGGTCAAATCTGACTGATACTACTAGTTAGTAAGCAGCCGTATCAATCTGAAAGCACTCACATCACAATCGGCACTACGAGCAGAAACTTTTTATTGGCGGTAAACTGCACGCCATCGTCCAGCTGCTCCCAGTGGGTCAGGGTTCGACTCTCGCCCTGGTCCAGCGGCTCAAACGGGGCGCCCTTCTCCCAGTGCAGCCAGAAGTATGTAATGACATTGTGAATCTGGCAAGTGAGAGTCCAGGCCAACGCCATGCTGATGAAGGGGATTGACAGCACGATGAAGTGTGTAATGAAGATGAAGATCACATAAGTGGCCCAGATCCCGCGAGAATTGAAGTAGACGTGATTCGGATTGGGATCTGAATGAGCTGTGCCGACTTGCATTGCAGCCAATCTGGAATTAATAATGGAATGCCATAAAAAACTGGGATGCCAACTGGCCAACATCCAATTCTAAGAGGGGTATCCAGCGGGTAGTGATGCTTTTGCCAGTAGATTTTAATGCATGCCCAAAATTCAACATATTTGAGGTCATTCAAAGGTATGCTGTTCTCTAAGTCCTTTTTCTATTGAGTATAGCTCAGGCTGTAGAGGTCTGATTGCAAAGCAGTTTTTTATTAATGCTTTTTTTATACCAATTTCTATTAAAGTTATATTATATTATATTAAATGTCTGCATAAAAATGAATTTAACTATGCTCGTATGAATGTCTGCAGCACTGAGGCATGGCAGCATTTGTGTGATTGGTCTGCATAGTTTAATGGCAAACACTTTCACTATAAAACATTTTGCATAAAATAAGAATTTTGAAATAATACAAAGCATATATAAAAGTTCTCTATAGAGCCTCTATAGACTAATTTATATTCAAAAAAGGGCTTATAGAACACCTCTTGTATTTGGTCTATAATGGCCCATACAATTACAAAAAGGTTGTAACTGAAGAAGATCCCTAGCAGCAATTTTGTGCATAGATTAAACTAATGCACTAAGCCCCCATGGGGGCAAACTCAAAATTCAAACATTGAAAGCATGAAAAAATTGTTTTTTGAATATTTGACTTATTTCCAAATCAATTTTTTCATTGTTCAAAATTTTATATATACTTAGCAACATTGAAAAGTTGCCACTCTATGCGCCAATGAGCAGTTTCTCTTGGACTATTCTGAAAAAAAGATACAAGAAAACTGATTGGGTAGCTTTAATCCATCTAACAAACCCTCCCACACTGCAACCCCCCCCCCTACTTCATGCCTCAACTTAAGCCTGCTGCAATGGAGCAAATTGCGTCACTTGCAAAGATGAAAAGACTTTACCTGCACTTTAAAAAGTACTGACCACAGACAAAATCTTGTGTGATGGAAAATGTTCAATGTTGCTGAATATATATAAGCACATTTTGAAACTAAGCCCCTAGTAGTGGGCATTTAAAATAAAAATTGAAACATTGAAAGCATTAAAAGCTTTGTTTTTCAAATATTTGATTCATTAACAATTGCTATAAATATAGATAAACTTTATATACCAATTTTCCAAATGAATCTAAATTAATTGGTGCATTAGCTATTGACTGTCCCTATCTACAACTGGGCCACCTGGTGTTGTATTCATGAAATAAGACAAACAAGATTATAGCAATTTAAGGGGTTGATAAATTTCAAGCCAGCTTTTTAACCCCCTTCCCTCCTATGCATAATTTTTCATCAGTTGTCTATTAGACTGTTTGGTAAACAATAATTAAATTCAACCAACCCTACAAATTGCAAGCCTGTTGCACAAAGGGTCATAGAACTCTTTTAGCTTTATTGTGATTATATATCCTACACTGTACATTGGCCAAGGAGAGGCCTTAATGGTTGAACTAAGCAATTAAATTTAGAAACAGAGCACCCATTGAAAGAAAACATTAAAAATTGTTTTTTAAATATTTGACCCACTTTCCATTTGAATTTTTCATCAAAAAGTTTAGTGTGATCCTTGAAAAAATAGGAATTTTTAAAGCTAGTTTGAAAAAAATTGGCCAGATGGTTCTTGAAAAAATCAATAATAGACAGACAGACAGATAGACAAACAACACAAAATTAGCATATCAATTTTGACAAGGATGCAAGCTAAGATACTGATAAGACTACTCTTTGGATTATTTTTTATATTGTATTTCTATATTGACTTATAGAATTTTAAAGAGCTGCACACTCTATATCTTACATATTATTCAAATTTGACATTTGCTTAATGCAATTAATTATTTAGAAATAACTATGATAACCTATTCTATAAATTTTATACATGTACAACATTGTGTAAATATTCAAGTATATAATAATATTACTAAAACTTAATAATAACTAAAACAATATTTAGTATTTAATAACTAGTTATTTTTTGTTTTTGTTTTAATTTGATTCTGCAGCTAGGTGCAGCCAAAATTAGTAACTAAGTTTGCTGCTAATTTTTGGAACTGATTTTACAGCTTGAAAAATGTCTTTTCTCATTTAAAAAGACAAATATTAAGCTTAATATATTTGGTAAGACTATTTTGATATTGAAAATAATCATTATGTTAAAAGCTTTATAAATTATAATGAAAAATATTCTCCTAAACTTGTTTTGCTTTGATTATTACCTTAATAAAAATTTTTAAGTAAGCAAATTACAATAAGAATCTACAATAAAAATGCATTATATATTATTACCTTTAAACTTAAAAAAAGAATATAATTTTAGCTATATTTTAAATTTAAATGACAATAAAATTGAGCAAAGCATAAAACTTAAAAGCACAAATCTAGGTTTATATGTTAAAAATGTAAATTTATACTCAGGCACAGCCACAACCTAGCAATTTACTTGGCTATTTTTATTGATAATACACAACACTCTATAGTTTATATAAAATTTGTATAGAATTAGAAATATATAACATATATATATATATATATTACCAAAAGCTGATACTTTAAGATTTCTATAAAATCAGTTTAATTATATATAATACTAAATTTTTTATGATTATTATACAAATTTATTTTAAATTTATACAAACCTTGAAATTATATATAATAAAAACTAACTAATAACCTTTTTTTCTAAGTAATTTTAAGCTAAAGAAATCTCAATCTAAAGCAATCTACAAAATAGGGCCTTTTCATATTACCAATTCCAGAACCAGAATTGGTTCGGAATTCCAAGAAAAACAGCAGTATAACTATTAAACTCTGCACAATTTTTCACTTTCTTCTTGGCGATTGTCATTCAATAATAGAAACTTTATAGCATAGATTTCCCTCTAGTTATGGAGACAAAAAGTTATACTTCACAAATTGGTTCTGGTTCTGGAACCAGAGCAAGCAATATGAAAAGGTCCATAGTCAATGCTATTAACTTATACTGTATTGTTAATTTTTTTAAATAGCAAATAAAGGTAACAAAGCTCTATACTTTACAAGAATTAATAATCATTTAGAAAATAGACACCTATTGATTTGAAAGCTAAAAAATTATCTTAGGCAAAATTTCTACTAGTGTAAGCTATGACACACTACTTTTGGTAATGCCTAGAGTTAGAAAAAATCTTGGCATTATTTTGGATGACAGTCAGCTTAATGTACCAGTTTTGGTAGATATCACCATTGGCATTGAAACTTGTCTCCATTTTATGAAATTATTTTTGACATCTCAATTATTCTGTTCAAACACAAGAACCCACAACCTTTATATCAGATAAACACTATATTATCAGTTATATATGTAAGGTTACTTCGTCTACATGTAGCTAGCCTAATTTGACCGAAAGCGTGCGTGTACGAAATAATCAATTAAATTGGCTTTTGCGAAAGTTAACTTTTAAATTTCTGCTAAGTGCATAATAAACATATTGCGTCACCACAGACAGATAAATGGGAGTATGTTTCTGATACAATGTTAAGCAATATTTTTACTTACGTTTTTTTATAGCTCTTGCATCTGAATCAGATGGTTACTTATTGATATTTTTTGTTTGTTCATTACTCAAGAATGCTGGAAATTAAACGAAATCTTATAAATATAAGCATTACGCGGGATGTTAACAACTTGGTACCAAAATGGAAACATCACATGTACCAGAGCGGCGCTTTTGCTTTCGGGTCCCCTAGTGCAGGGGTCGCCACATGCGGCCCTCGAAGCCTCTCTATCCGGCTCTCGGGTCCTTTAAAACTTTAGAATATAATATAGAATAGAATATAAGCAATCTGACCCGCTCAAGATTTTTATCTTTTCTCAGCTCTCTTCTCTTCGAGCTTCTCTCTCTTCTTTCCCCTTTTAAATTCTCTCTATTATCTCTCTCCTCTCTCCCCTAACCCCTCGATCCCCTCTCCGCTCTCCCCTCTCTCGTCTCTAATTCTCTCCTCTTTAAATTTTTTTCTCCTCCTATCTCCCGCTTCTTTCTTCTATCATCAGTCATCTCTCATCTACGATTAATTCCCTTTCCTTTCCACTTTCATCAGGCCCGCAGCCATGAGCTGGATTCTCTATCTGGGTCTGGCCATTGAGGTAAAAATGTGTGCCGATGCCGACCCCTGCTGTAATTAGCGATTGAAATCCTATCTGCTTGTGTCTCGCTAGCTAGACCTGTGGGAAAATATGCAATGAAGAGGGATCTCATTTTTCAACTTAAAGCTCCAGAATGGAAGTGATGTATAGAGCGGCGCTTCACATTTGACTTTAAAAGTTTACAATTACGTATCTTGACCAAAAACAGACAACTCATCCTTTTGTTATGCTTTTAAGCTTTTTTCGTCATAGATTTTCCACACGCATTTTCCATGCGTCATGTCATGTTATGTGGCATGTTTGCCACAATGCCACGTCAAATCACCCAAAAGTCAACTCTCATGATGACACAAATTCAATAAAATTATCGTAAAAAAAGACCGAAACGACACCTTGGAATAAATTGTTCTCCTTTGTTTTACTATGCCAAGCATCGGTGGTTCAGTGGTAGAATGCTCGCCTGCCACGCGGGCGGCCCGGGTTCGATTCCCGGCCGATGCAAATTTTTTAGTAATTGTCTTTATCCAGCTCTCGTGATAATTTTCCGACATTTTTGCATATCGTAACAGAAAATAATAATTTTTTTGTTTTGTCACAGCGTCGTTATTTCACGAATAAACATTTTTTTATACTTTGTGTCCACTTTCTGCAGTTTACTGCATACTCTACTAACAACAGGAGCGTTGGAAAATAATTGTCTTGGTCTTGAACTCCGAGTAAAAAAAGCCATTTACTAGCATGCATTCCAAAACTCATAAAAATTGATGAACCGCTTTATTAGGCAGAAACTGCAGCTTCGGCACTCCGCCAGTGCTAGGGACTGCTATAATTACTCTTGA
This sequence comes from Macrostomum lignano, assembly GCA_002269645.1. Lineage (NCBI taxonomy): Eukaryota > Metazoa > Platyhelminthes > Macrostomidae > Macrostomum > Macrostomum lignano. The sequence goes on from NIVC01001373.1 coordinate 29,237, forward strand.
CGGTATTCTAAATATTTGTCCGCCAACGCGAGCGCCGCCAAAAAAGCGTTCTGTCTCTGTTCTCTGTACAGATCGCTTGTTGCACATCTGCTGCAAGCAAGGCCTTCAAACCCGGATATTGCGACCCCCTGCATGCATTAGTTAACTGCTTAATTGATGCACCGTGGGTTCTCTGTCTCTGCTAGCCAAGTGTTTTGCAAGTATATTGCCTGCGGGCCACTGACTGAATTGGGGGGGGGGGATTATTAGGAGAAGAAAAGGATTCCATGCAAACTGCACAGCATCGCGGGGGGGGGAAACAACTGCTGCAGTTTCAGTCCCTCGCGCTCACGGGGAGGCGAGGGGGGGGCTGCTGACAAATATTTTTGCTGCAGCCTCATCCACTGGGGCAATAGTTTATACGCCTGCCCAGCTGAACCTGGCAAATTTTAGGGATTAGGCAAAGCAAGATGATCTGCCATGGGAGCCTGGGATACCTGATGGTATAGCACAGGCTGATTGCGTATTACCTGACAAATGCACCAGTAGCTCCCGAGCCTGCGATGATAGGGCCATGATGAAGATGATGAGGATTGAGGATTCTGGAACGCATTCGCCCGCTGCTGCTGCTGTGAGAGAGAGAGATGCATCGAGCCACTTGGCGCAAAGATTCGGATTCGGGGCAGTAAAAAATCAAATCACTTTAAAAAAATCACGCCCGTGCATGAGCGATGCAGCAGCTTAAGGCTCTGAAGCTCGCAATATCTGCATGCGATTTGATTGGCAACTTCTGCGGCATGCCGGGCGTCGCGTGACCGGCTGTGGGTGTTGATTTAGCAAATTTTGCTTCCAGCAGCAGATGTGGCGTATCGCAAATTGCTGTGCAAATTTGCCATTTTTTACTCTTTAAAATTGCCATGCAACAGCACTTGCTCTGCGCGTTCCCATGCGATACAAATGGCTGCGAGGGTAATTTGGGTGACTGCACTCGGCAGTTCCGATGCCTGCTTTCCTGTTCCTGTCTGCTTTTTGGGGGTCTGTCTGTCTGTCTGTCTGTCTGTCTGTCTGTCTGTCTGTCTGTCTGTCTGTCTGTCTGTCTGTCTGTCTGTCTGTCTGTCTGTCTGTCTGTCTGTCTGTCTGTCTGTCTGTCTGTCTGTCTGTCTGTCTGTCTGTCTGTCTGTCTGTCTGTCTGTCTGTCTGTCTGTCTGTCTGTCTGTCTGTCTGTCTGTCTGTCTGTCTGTCTGTCTGTCTGTCTGTCTGTCTGTCTGTCTGTCTGTCTGTCTGTCTGTCTGTCTGTCTGTCTGTCTGTCTGTCTGTCTGTCTGTCTGTCTGTCTGTCTGTCTGTCTGTCTGTCTGTCTGTCTGTCTGTCTGTCTGTCTGTCTGTCTGTCTGTCTGTCTGTCTGTCTGTCTGTCTGTCTGTCTGTCTGTCTGTCTGTCTGTCTGTCTGTCTGTCTGTCTGTCTGTCTGTCTGTCTGTCTGTCTGTCTGTCTGTCTGTCTATGTGTCTGTCTGTCTGTCTGTCTGTCTGTCTGTCTGTCTGTCTGTCTGTCTGTCTGTCTGTCTGTCTGTCTGTCTGTCTGTCTGTCTGTCTGTCTGTCTGTCTGTCTGTCTGTCTGTCTGTCTGTCTGTCTGTCTGTCTGTCTGTCTGTCTGTCTGTATGTCTGTCTGTCTGTCTGTCTGTATGTCTGTCTGTATGTCTGTCTGTCTGTCTGTCTGTCTGTCTGTCTGTCTGTCTGTCTGTCTGTCTGTCTGAGTGTCGGGGGTTACCATACCCAAACCACAATTTTTCATCACCAGATACCCGTGTGCATCGGTGATTTCAAAATCGCGGATTCAGGCCAGCGCTGAAGAGTAACAATTCCAATCAAGTCTGCTAATTTAAGACCCCCCTGGAGGCGGGGCGGCCAGGTCACTGAGCAGCAAAAGCCGACCCGATGCGTACGGCGGCTAGCGCGAGCTCATTAAATCACGAGCCCGAGCGGCTGCCTCCTTTAGTGATTTTATTCGCTTCGACTGTCCCCCGCCTGCCCGGCCCCAGAGCTCTCCGCATGGAAACTGCTTCTTCCGCCTTCATAATTCTCTCCATTCTGACCTCCCCTTTTTATTCCTTGTGAAAGGGGAAATTTATTGAAGCGGTGCGGCGAGACCGGGGCGGCTAAGAAATTTTATTTTCTCTCGCAGTAAAAGCAGAATCCTCAGTGAAATGCGACTCCTTGGCGCATTTTCCTGGTGCTGTTCAATCCTAAAACTCTAAAGCAATGCAAATCGAAAAAAATTCTGTCGCTAGGCATTTTGATCTGCATCATTTTTATCCAGCTCTGAAAATATGCTTAGCACTACTGAAGCTTCATTCCGGCTAGCCTGAGGCCAGTGCTAAGCTACTAATGAATTTCACTCATTCCGGCTAGCCTGAGGCCAGTGCTAAGCTACCTGGTACTATAATGAATTTCATTCCGGCTAGCCTGAGGCCAGTGCTAAGCTACTATAATGAATTTCATTCCGGCTAGCTTGAGGCCAGTGCTAAGCTACTAATGAATTTCACTCATTCCGGCTAGCCTGAGGCCAGTGCTAAGCTACTATAATGAATTTCATTCCGGCTAGCTTGAGGCCAGTGCTAAGCTACTATAATGAATTTCATTCCGGCTAGCCTGAGGCCAGTGCTAAGCTACTAATGAATTTCACTCATTCCGGCTAGCCTGAGGCCAGTGCTAAGCTACTAATGAATTTCATTCCGGCTAGCCTGAGGCCAGTGCTAAGCTACTAATGAATTTCACTCATTCCGGCTAGCCTGAGGCCTTGACTTACTTGACTTAGCTGCAGGGCTGTCCCGGAGGGGACACAGCGGGAAGGCGCGGGCGCCCATTCCGCTAGTCCCTGAACGGCCGACGCGTCGCTATGGACGGAGGGTTGGCGCCGCCCAGGGAGGTCCCCCAGTGTCGCCAGCAGCTATGGTGCTCTCTTGAAAGGAGAGTTCAGCCCTGCGGGTGGCCCGAAGGTAGCGCATGAGCTGATTAAAGTTTTCGGGTTTGCACGCTTCAGTAATAGATGTGTGTGGCCCGAGGTAAGTGAGTCTGGCCCGCGTGAAGGCGGGACAGATGCTGACGAAATGCTCAGCGGTTTCGTCACCTGAGTTGCAGAAACTACAGGTGGCGTTGGTGGCGTTGCCCTGCAGGTACTGGTGCCTGGAGAAGCAGCCGTGACCAGAGAGGGTCATGGTGGCAGCCCGGATGTCTCTGCGCGAGAGGCGCAAGAGGAGCTTCCGGAGCTGGTGAGAGGGCTGAGGGACAGCGCCTCTGGATTGCCTGCAGTTCGTGCGGTTCGCCCAAGTCGAGCGGTGCTGAGTCCTGATCCACGCTTTGATGCGCGAGTCGATGACACAGCCAGGAATCGGGACAAGAGGTTCGGGGCCGAGAGAGGAGCCGGAGGCACCAACTTTTGCAAGGGTGTCAGCCAACTCATTTCCTCGGATCCCCACATGCCCCGGAACCCACTTAAGGGTAATTTTGTTGGCGGAACCCAACACATTGAGGAGTTTGATACAGTCAAGGACTGTAGCAGAGTTGGTGCTGCAGCCACTGATGGCGTGCAAGGCAGCTTGGCTGTCCGAGGCCAGTGCTAAGCTACTAATGAATTTCACTCATTCCGGCTAGCCTGAGGCCAGTGCTAAGCTACTATAATGAATTTCATTCCGGCTAGCTTGAGGCCAGTGCTAAGCTACTATAATGAATTTCATTCCGGCTAGCCTGAGGCCAGTGCTAAGCTACTATAATGAATTTCATTCCGGCTAGCTTGAGGCCAGTGCTAAGCTACTAATGAATTTCACTCATTCCGGCTAGCCTGAGGCCAGTGCTAAGCTACTAATGAATTTCACTCCGGCTAGCCTGAGGCCAGTGCTAAGCTACTATAATGAATTTCATTCCGGCTAGCCTGAGGCCAGTGCTAAGCTACTATAATGAATTTCATTCCGGCTAGCTTGAGGCCAGTGCTGAGCTACTAATGAATTTCACTCATTCCGGCTAGCCTGAGGCCAGTGCTAAGCTACTAATGAATTTCACTCCGGCTAGCCTGAGGCCAGTGCTAAGCTACTATAATGAATTTCATTCCGGCTAGCCTGAGGCCAGTGCTAAGCTACTATAATGAATTTCATTCCGGCTAGCTTGAGGCCAGTGCTAAGCTACTAATGAATTTCACTCATTCCGGCTAGCCTGAGGCCAGTGCTAAGCTACTAATGAATTTCACTCCGGCTAGCCTGAGGCCAGTGCTAAGCTACTATAATGAATTTCATTCCGGCTAGCCTGAGGCCAGTGCTAAGCTACTATAATGAATTTCATTCCGGCTAGCTTGAGGCCAGTGCTAAGCTACTAATGAATTTCACTCATTCCGGCTAGCCTGAGGCCAGTGCTAAGCTACTAATGAATTTCACTCCGGCTAGCCTGAGGCCAGTGCTAAGCTACTATAATGAATTTCATTCCGGCTAGCCTGAGGCCAGTGCTAAGCTACTATAATGAATTTCATTCCGGCTAGCTTGAGGCCAGTGCTAAGCTACTAATGAATTTCACTCATTCCGGCTAGCCTGAGGCCAGTGCTAAGCTACTAATGAATTTCACTCCGGCTAGCCTGAGGCCAGTGCTAAGCTACTATAATGAATTTCATTCCGGCTAGCCTGAGGCCAGTGCTAAGCTACTATAATGAATTTCATTCCGGCTAGCTTGAGGCCAGTGCTAAGCTACTAATGAATTTCACTCATTCCGGCTAGCCTGAGGCCAGTGCTAAGCTACTATAATGAATTTCATTCCGGCTAGCCTGAGGCCAGTGCTAAGCTACTATAATGAGTTTCATTCCGGCTAGCCTGATGCTATTCTGACTCATCTGATCCCTTTCTGACGCCCTTGACGAGTCATTTTTGAGCTGTCTCGTCAGCAGACTAGCGGTGATTTTACGCATTTGCAATGAAAATCGATTTCCAAGCAAGCCCAGCGCAAGCGGGTCTCGCCTTACAAAGAATTGATTGCGCTCCAATCAAGCTGTGAGCACCTGGAGTTCCCCCACCTGCTCGCCCACTAAGCATGGAAAGTGCATGGCTTGGACTTCATCCAATCCTGCAGGCTTCTTCTATGGAAATCGCTGTATTTACCAGCGCTGAAGCCGCGGTAGGTAGGCAGAAGCTCGATGGTAATGGCAGTCCCCTCCGTGACAGGTTGGTTACTTTCAAGCCAACCTCCACTTCGCTCTTACACACTTAACAAGCCAGCCGTGCCACTTTCGCCTCCGTGGAAACTTGCCTCGCGTCCCAAAAATATCATCTGTTTATTTTCCCACCCTTGACGGCTCTCGCGCCTGGTTGCGGCGCCTCTCTCTCTCTCTGTCCATTTTCCATTTCCACCTTTCACTTACCGGTGAGGGGGGTTCCGCCTCTCCAATGCATACTCTCTATGGGCTCGGCCTGTTTGAGAGTGCGGACAGTGGATTGGGTGGATATTTGGGAAGAAGTTAGTGAGTGATTTTGAACGCGTTCGGACTTGGGTTGGGACATCCGTCCATCTTGGCCGGCTCCGCAGGTCCCTCTCTGCCTGCGCCTGCTAGTCGGACCTAATTAAATTGAAGCAGAAGTTTTCCGCACCCGTCACACGGCAGCTCCCCGAAGCCTTCAAACGCTTTGCGTCGAAACCCACCAGTCTCTCTCTCTCTCTCTCTCTCTCTTTCTACACGGCGAGATTGCGTGCGAAAGTGCTGACCTTTGCGAAATCTCGGTGTTTAAGCCGGGGGCGGTGTCAAACATGCGTGGGGCTGCAAATACGTTTGATGCTGGGTAGTGGAGAGGGAGAGGGGAGTAAGCCAAACATATCAGCATATCCGCTAGAGCTGTCTGTCTGCCTGCCTGCCTGCCTGCCTGCCTGCCTGCCTGCCTGCCTGCCTGCCTGCCTGCCTGCCTGCCTGCCTGCCTGCCTGCCTGCCTGCCTGCCTGCCTGCCTGCCTGCCTGCCTGCCTGCCTGCCTGCCTGCCTGCCTGCCGGCCTACCTGCCTGCTGCCTGCCTGCTGCCTGCCGCAACACACTGCATATATTCTCCTCGCACTTTTCCGCTGGTGCGACTGTAAGTGAGACAGCTAGCGTACCCGAGTCTGAGATGGTAGGGAGATAGGGATGGGGAGATTTGGGAATGGTAATATTTGGGGATGGGGAGATAGGGGGGTGGGGGAGATAGGGGAATGGGGTGGGAAATAGGGGGATGGGGAGATAGGCGGATGGAAAGAATGGGGAGATAGAGGGATGGAGAGATAAGGCGATGGGGAGATAGGGGGATGGAGATAGGTTTGGGGAGATAGGGGAATGGGGGATGGGAAATAGGGGGATGGAGAAAATGGGGAGATAAAGGGATAGGGATATAAGGGGATGGGGATGGGGAGATAAGGGTATGGGGAGATAGGGGGACAACAGACACTAAGACGGACACTAAGACATACACTAGGACGGACACTATGACGGACACTAAGACGGACACTAAGACGGACACTCTGACAGACACCATTAAGACATATAGGCGCTAAGACAGACAACCAAACATCCAGACTACATGGCAACTACTAGCACTGACTGATCACGCGGGTCAGAGCAAACCCGATATCCGTAGCTACTGAAAGATGCTCAAGCAAATTAACAAAATCGACTCAAGGTGTCGGGTTGCTCTCGGAGTGAATCGCTCACTAAAAGGTGTCGCAATTAAAGCAGGTTTAATCGCCGATTGCTCTCCAGACATCCATCGCAATGGCAGGCAGCGGCAGTGTTAGCTTTGAAAAAGAACCCTGCGCCCTGGACTTCAGTCTGTGGTGTTGAATTTCAATACGAGCTGACTACAGGACTAAACTGATGCAGCGAGCACAGGAATGGACAATTAAATGGTGCTTTTTTAACAACTGACTCTTCTGCTAATGATCAATGTGGCTGGTACAGTCTCGGAGTGAAACTGGCTGAAACTGGCATAGTGAGACTGGCAGAATCTCATAGGGAGACTGGCTAAAGTACTGGCAGAATCTCTCAGTGAGACTAGCAAAATCTCACTGAGACTGACAGAATCTCACTGAGACTGACAGAATCTCACTGAGACTGACAGAATCTAACAGTGAGACTGGCTGAATCTCACAGTGAGACTTGCAGAATTTCACAGTAAGACTGGCAGAATCTCACTGAGACTGACAGAATCTGACAGTGAGACTGACAGAATCTCACAGTGAGACTGGCTGAATCTCACAGTGAGACTGGCTGAATCTCACAGTGAGACTGGCAGAATCTCACAGTGAGACTGGCAGAATCTCACAGTGAAACTGGCAGAATCTCTCAGTGAGACTGGCTGAATCTCACAGTGAGACTGGCAGAATCTCTCAGTGAGACTGGCTGAATCTCTCCGTGAGACTAGCAAAATCTCACTGAGACTGACAGAATCTCACTGAGACTGACAGAATCTAACAGTGAGACTGGCTGAATCTCACAGTGAGACTTGCAGAATCTCACAGTAAGACTGGCAGAATCTCACTGAGACTGACAGAATCTGACAGTGAGACTGACAGAATCTCACAGTGAGACTGGCTGAATCTCACAGTGAGACTGGCTGAATCTCACAGTGAAACTGGCAGAATCTCACAGTGAGACTGGCAGAATCTCACAGTGAAACTGGCAGAATCTCTCAGTGAGACTGGCTGAATCTCACAGTGAGACTGGCAGAATCTCTCAGTGAGACTGGCTGAATCTCTCAGTGAGACTAGCAAAATCTCACTGAGACTGACAGAATCTCACTGAGACTGACAGAATCTAACAGTGAGACTGGCTGAATCTCACAGTGAGACTTGCAGAATCTCACAGTAAGACTGGCAGAATCTCACTGAGACTGACAGAATCTGACAGTGAGACTGGCAGAATCTCACAGTGAGACTGGCAGAATCTCACAGTGAGACTGGCAGAATCTCACAGTGAGACTGGCAGAATCTCACAGTGAGACTGGCAGAATCTCACAGTGAAACTGGCAGAATCTCACAGTGAGACTGGCTAATGGACTGGCACAGAGCAAACATGCATCGCAGTCGCTTGGTTAGAAAATATTTTCAGCAAAGTCGCTCACGCGATCCGCCATTCAAATTGTTCAAAATACTCGTAGCCCACGCATCTTCAGTCTGCAGGCAGTTGAGTGCCAGAAATTCCGCCAACACAAAAGCGACAATCCAATGAGCCGCTGGGAGTGTCGATGCAGATTGCTCTGCTGCTCCGCTGGCTGGAGCGGCCGGTTTGTCAAACCCCGTCTACGCCCCCGCTGGTTCTCATGACTGTGGGGATGTGTCTGATTAGTGCACGCTTTATTTGAGCCTGCGGTATTAACACGCATCTCCGTAGCACTTCTTGATGGGCTGCCCACTCCAGATTACTGCCTCTGTTGGTGTAAAATAGAATCTTTGCAGTTTCCTGAGTAGATAGATAGATAGATAGATAGATAGATAGATAGATAGATAGATAGATAGATAGATAGATAGATAGATAGATAGATAGATAGATAGATAGATAGATAGATAGATAGATAGATAGATAGATAGATAGATAGATAGATAGATAGATAGATAGATAGATAGATAGATAGATAGATAGATAGATAGATAGATAGATAGATAGATAGATAGATAGATAGATAGATAGATAGATAGATAGATAGATAGATAGATAGATAGATAGATAGATAGATAGATAGATAGATAGATAGATAGATAGATAGATAGATAGATAGATAGATAGATAGATAGATAGATAGATAGATAGATAGATAGATAGATAGATAGATAGATAGATAGATAGATAGATAGATAGATAGATAGATAGATAGATAGATAGATAGATAGATAGATAGTTAGATAGATAAATAGATAGCACTGTGCACTGGATTAATCCTGCACTGCACACCATCGAGCTCAGAGCAGTGCTGTACAGTCCTCACAGCACTCAGCGGTGCTTCCGCCCGGCCACCTGCTTATCTCCTAGCGAGTTCAAGCTCTCTCCCTGCCACAGCTAATCCGTGGGAGCCAGGTGTGTTGGCCGGCCTTCCTATTCCTCCGCCTAAATTTATTCTCTTCCCCCAACGCTGATCGGGACTCGAGAGCCGAGAAGTATGATAAAAATTCAAGGGGAATCAGAATGAATAGGCAGGAGGGTGTGAAAAAACACGCCGCCATCAGCCGCAGACTCGCTGATGCCGGTTCACGTGGACAAACAATGACTCACTCGTGTCTCCGCCCTCGGTCCCCCCTCTCTCTCCCATGTGCTGCCGGCGCACTTGTTCACGCCTCATTTCATTTCCCATCTCTGGAGTTCCGGAACGAAATCCGAATTGAGGCGCCGGAGAGGCGCTGCTCTGATCCTCCCCTAGTCAGCTCAAACAGACTCCCCTCCACCCGATCAAACTCTCATTTCCCACAACTTCCCATATTCCCATGCAACAGCGCAGCTGCCGCCCCCCGACCTTCTTTCACAGCCGTGCCAATTTCCCACAGTTGACACCTGTAGACATGAAATTTTCTTGCTGCCTCAATAAAGTTCATGGCTGCACAAGTTGGCAAAGTATTGACCGAGAAAAGTAACGCGCCAGAGCCGTGACAGACTGAAGCAGCTTTGTAGTGCAGACCGGAGACGATAAGATCCTCAGTTGAAAACAGAATTCATCCCCGAGAACAAGGGATCCGCATTTTGTGGGAACACCAAAATCCACCTCCCATTATTAGAAATGGAATTGAAATTCAGGGGAGTATGAGCTGAAGAGGTCGGGCGGATTCTCAAAGCCGACAGGCAGAGGGGTCTCTGAGTGCATGAATTCCCATTTTGATTTTCGTGCTCAACAAGCCTCCCTATTTTGCGATTCATGCCATCTTTTTTGCGAGAGCCAATCTGCCTGTCCCTTTCTCGCCAGCCCTATTCCGGCCTTCATTGCCTCGAGCGATCCAACAGGCTCAATGAGTGTCTGCTCAGATTGCGAGAAGGCGAGACAGGACTGGAGAATAAGGGAGTGGAGAGATGGGAACAGAGATGCCTCTCGGATGCCAGTTTGCCCGCCATGCTCGCTCTGGCTCACGATGAAGGAGAAGGGGAGGCTGCGGAGACTGAGAAGAATGTTGACTCAGTCAAAAAGCTCCAAAAAGCTCTCCCCCCCCCCCGATCTCATTTCAGAGAGCTGGAAAGAGAGGCAGTGAGACACAGGGACCAGGGAGAAGTGTTGTGTGTTGTCACGTAGGATCTGGGTTGTGGGGGGGGGGGCTTTGGGATTATTGCAGACGATGAGCCCTTCCCTCTCTTCACTCATATACGTCCTGCTCCCAACGCCGTCCCCCCCTTTTGCTCGCCGTCGCCGCGTGCGCTGGTGCTGCGAACTTCCAGTGTGGAAGAAAACTTTCAAGAAGCAAATCCGCTCTCCAGCCCCCACGAGAGCAAGTCCGGGTGGATGCGCCCGGACTGTTTGGACTAATAAAATATCTGAGAAATGACTGCGGATTGCCGCGGACTGGGCTCGGAGAGAGAAGGCAAAGCATATCAAAGAAAATGTGGCAAACGCGATGAAGGCCTTGATTAGTTTTCTGTCTTGCATCCTTTATCTTCTTTTTTGACTATTTCTCCTTCTCGTCTTTCTTTATTTGCTCGAAGCAGGGGCCGAGGAGAGGGGAAATTCTTGTCTTGTTTGAAATCCCCGACTGCTATGCTGAGCTTAGCGGCTCAATGCTCGCTCCCCGATCCCCTGGCATGGGGGCGGCTGGTATGAGAAAATGATGAAGAAGCCGGAGTGGCCGCTGAATGGTCAACAAATCTTCAAGTCTCAGGGCCGTGACTTTCACGAAAACCTGACTGAGATGGGATGAATGAAAGAAGGAGATGGGAAGAGAGCGGAAACAGAGGTGGGAAGAGGGGGGTATAGATATGCCGGTGAGATAAGAAGAGAGGATAGATGTGGTAGTGAGAGTTAGACAGGAGCGGAGTGAGACCGGGAGAGCTAATCATAGTGCGGTAAAGACCAAGAGACATAAGTCAGAAAATATTCGAGTGCGACACTTAGAAGGGTGAGATGGATTAGAGTAGAAATGTGCCGGGGAGAGTGTCGAGTGAGCGAGAGACGGGGAGGCCCGGGATGGGAGCGCAGGAAGGCAGGGGGCATCTCAGAGATGATGAGCTACTCGGAGCAGTTGGCCCGATTGTATTGAAGCGCCCCCACTTTGATCAATAATCTGTCCGAAGGCTTTCGGGTTAGCGTTAATGGTCCCGCCCGCCCCCCCCCCTCATTTCCCCTTTCCAGCCCCTCAGTCACTCCCGCCTCTCAGCTCCTCCTGCCGGGAACATTCTTCGCCCCCTTGCAGTGTTTATCCCATCCTTCAAGTCCCCCCGACCACTCCAGCCTCCTTCCGTCGCAAGCCGCCCCATATCCTCACGCGCTCTCCCCGCCCGCTTTCTGTATATTTTTTCACATCCTTTTTCGCCTTCATCTTCTTCCCAAACTGCGCCCCCGAACTGCTGGACCCAGAGGGGGGCCTCTGGTTAAATAAGAGAAAGATGGAGCAGGGAAGCTGACCTAGATGGTTTAACAAGATAGGGGAAGCCGTGTGGATTGGTTGCTCGCGTGCAATTTTTTTTAAAAGCAGTCTTTTAGCGAGCAGCCAGTTGAAGCAAAAATTTGCCGCTTTGTCGAAAATCAAAATAAAGACACGTCGATGAGCCTGATGATAAAGATTGGGGTGGGACTGCGAAATGGGCTTGTCAGTAGCGCTCCAACCCACATGGGGTGGCGTTGCACTGCGCTTGAGCGGCTTCGCATTTCGGTTGCGACTTTCCATCGTCCCATGCAGTTCAAAGTCCATCTTCTCTTCAGCCTCAGCTGCAGTTCAGCTGCAGTTCAGCTGCAGTTCAGCTGCAGTTCAGCTCCGAACTTGTCCAACAATATGTCAAACTGGATTTCGCAGCCAATTTCCCCACAAGGTTGCCAACTCTTCATCCAGGGTTAAACAGTGTGCCGCTTGACCCTTCCACCTCCCTAAAGTCAGATCCCAGCAAAGACGAAATAAAGACGAAATTAATTAGCAACCAGCCCCTTATTGCATAATCGGGCATTCGAACATTTTAAACGCAGTGAGGGAAATTGTGACAGAAGTTGGAAATGCAAAGAGGCGCGGTTGAAGCAGCTGGAAACAGTCAGGTTGACTTTGCTCAAAGCAGCGGCTTTTGAAGGCCTGAGCGCCTGCCTCAGGCTGCATGCCCCTCCCACAGCCTTGGGGGGGGGGGGGCAGAAGACTACACGAACAAACTTCTGCCCACCGTCTTTCCTCCTTATCATCTCTCCCGCTGATCCAAAAAGCCTCCCTCTCTTCATATTTCCCAGTCTCATTGCCGCGAATTTCTCAGTTGCTCAGCTCCGGGCAGCAGAAATCGATTTCTCCCCAGATAGCGATGTGATTCGGTCGCATACGCAGCTCGAGGGGTAGGCGGCAGCTCGTTGCTGAGAAGCCTCGGCCTGATGAGGCAGATAGGTGCAACGGGATAGACGGATGGGAAGAAGAAGCGGTTTGGGATTTCCGCCGGGTAAGCCGATCCAAATGCGATAATGAGCTATGGAAGAAGCTTTTTGAGAAGCCGCCCTCCCCCTTCTCTGCAGCTCTGTGCTGCATCCGATTTCCTGTATCCCCCAACAGCTGAAAGAAGAGACAAGGAAAATGAGGCGCCCCTTGAGTTTGACCTCCTTCCCCTCCTGTTCAATCCACTGCAGCTAGCGGTCAATGACTTCCAGCTCTGCTCAGAGCCACCCCATGCTCACCCTGTCATTGTGCTCATTTATTCTGCCAAATGATATAACTGGGTATGCTGGCTAAGTTAGTTCTGGAACCTGCTAACTGCAATGCGCTCAGAGTGGTGTTACTCAACCCCCTCCAAGTCACACTAACTCCATGCTTTATTGAATTGAATATTGAGGCATTGAATATCCCAGTGGGGTGGCAGGCAGCTCACACACGCGCTTACTAAGCTCACAGTGAAGCTCCTGGCAGCAGCTGTGAGGACCACTTTAGTTAATTAATTATTGTCACACTCGTACAGCACTATGAGAGCAGTGTACTTGTGAGATGCGCATAGCTGAGCTCATTCTGCTGTCCGCTTCTCTCTTTAACCAAAACAAATTGCCCTGAGGAATTTTCTCCGCGGTCACTGCAAGTCCAACATTGTAGTCACTGCTTGTGTGGATCAACCCTAGCCTAATTTAGCCAGCTTTACTCAACCTTACTTAAATTTACTGAGCCTTACTCAACCTGACTCAGCCTTATCTCAACATTAATCAACCTTACTCAATTCCTTACTTAACCTTACTCAACCCTACTCAACCTTACTAACATCAACCTTACTCAACTTCAACCAACCTTACTCAAAACCTTATTTAGCCTTTACTCGATTTCAGTCAACCTTACTCGACTTAACTCAACCTTCACATCCGCTCATTTTCCCTCTTGCTTTGCTGGGCCACTCAAATCGAAGCTGGCAAAGCTAGAATAAGGAAGTGATTCTGTCTCGCATCGTCCTTTATTACCTACCTGCTCCACGCCTCTATTAGGACTAAGGGGACTAGGGCGGGATCGCTATCTCTCTCCCCCTCTCTTCAGCAACAAAAAAAGCAGGCGGGGAGGTTCGGGCTCGGGGGCTTCCTTTAATTAGTGTCTTCGAAGTTCCGTGAGCTCCATTTCCAGCTCTTTGTTCTTTGGCGACAGTCTGACAAAGTGAGCAGGGGGTGGGTGAGCAGCGGACAGGAGGCCCTCAGCAGTATCAAGGCTGCTGACAAAGGAAAATCGGCTCGTTTTTAACCCTAACCGGAGTTCTTTCATTCTACCTTTAGGCAATCGCGAATCACATACCGGGGGCAAAGCGAAAACTGGACTATTTTTCCGCACTCGCTTCTCTTTCTCTGGGTGGCACTCAAGACCGCTCGGGCGAACGCGGGAAGGGGAATATTAAGGGGGGGGTGTCTTTTTTAGCTCGCGATCGACTGGAGACTGAGTGATGCTTATAGGAGAGGCTTATTCAAGGCTTTACGCATGCGTCTGGAACGGAATGAAAGAAAACTGGGGCTGTCCAGCTTAATGTATAGGAAGGGCTCAAGCACACATGACTAGCGTTTCTTATTTACGCTCTGTTTGTCAAATTTTATAGGCGTGTAATTAATTCCAATTGACTCGGTTTCCCACACGGTAGAAAAATAATACAGTTATGGGTAGCACCTGGCTGAAAAAGGCTGTTGCTATTTATCAGTAAAGGTTGCTTCCCACAGCAGAAATTCCTACTCTAGTTACTAGAGCATAGAAACTAGAAAATTGTATTGCACAGCTGAGGAAACGACTCTCACAGTCCACCTCTCTCGACTCTCTAGCTTCCTCTCAAAGAATTAGGAGCCAGGAGCGCAAGCGTTGCCTGCTCTCTACTGAATCTACGCATGAACCAAGGGAAAGAAAAAATAGAAGCGCAGGTTTGCTTAGACTTTGCTTTGCTTAGCAATTTTCTCTTTACCACGTGACTGACGAGTTGTGGTTAGACTGCGGGTGAGAGATTCATGGGGGAGTGTCAATGTACATCACTTGCAAATGAGAGAAACTCAATGTACATACTAGAATTAACACGCGCTGTGTGTACAAACCTAAATTGTCTATAGTCTAACCCTACAGCTTGGTCAGCCCTTATTGGCTCTGTCCTGGGGACCACGCAAACAAGCTGAAAGGCAAGGTTAGTGCATCCCATTTATTAGTGAAATGGGCAGGGCCTATGTACATTCGTCTTATCGACCTTGGAGTTTTTCAGTTCTAAGTTAGAGCTATTTTCTACCCACGTGGCGGGAATCCTCGCTGAATGGCCAATGAGGAGGCGGCCCTGGCCATTCAACCCCCACGCGAAATCTTCCTTTCCTACCCACGCTTTGCGAGGGGGGGGGGTATAAAAATCTCAACTCTCTTCAGTTCGACGCAATCAATTAAGCGCGCATCAGTCTCTCACTTGCCCAGGGCGGAGCCCCTTTCTTCTGCTGGTCTGCTTTTTCCTTATTCACTTCTCAAGCCTCCTCTTTTTAATTCTTTATTTTACTATTTTATCATTTTATTACGGATCCTCATTTTTTTATTTCTCGCTGATTTTCAAGCGACTGCTTTTTTTATTGATTTTATGAAAATCATGCGCGGCAATGGAAACAAAGCTAGCGGGTACAGCAGCAACGGACTCGTGATGCTATACGAGGCGGCTATGCTCATTGAGCAGCAATCTTCCATATTGCAGAAGCCAGCAACATCAGTACCTCAATCAGCTCGTAAGTTATCTCTGATCTGTATTTTTTATTACCATAATAGGCTTTCGGTTAACACGCAGGCACCATAACAAAGCAGTCCCCCCTCCTTGGCCTTCAGTTGCCAGCCGACAAACGCGCGACATCATCAGCGACAGCCTCCAGCACACAGTTAGAGCGGCCCCGGTCGTCATGTCGCCGTCGCAGCAGCAGCAGCAGCGGCACCAGCCGCCTAGCAACGGGTTCCGTGTGCCCACCGGCACCGCTATTCGAGTCCCAATCGGATCGGGCAGTCGAGTCAGACTCGAACCAGCTGGAACACCGGCATCCTGGTCCTCTACTTCAGGTGTCGCTGCGAATTCCGCCGCCGCCGCCGCCGCCGCCGCCGGCTTGCCGTCGAGGCCGCCGCAGTCTCTGCTGCAGCAGCAGCACCGCCGCACAGTCCAGTCTGTCAGCAGTCGCTCCTCGCACAACGAACTTGAAAAGAACAGGCAAGCATTGGAGCTAATTTGCATTTGCTTCTTCATCTTAGAGATACAGGTCTGGCCAAGACACCCTGGGTGGGCCTACAGTCTGTCTGTGTAGCATGAGCTTGCATCGTATCGAGGAGAAATAAGAAGTGCAAACCGCACTGCACGATGAGTTTGCAGCGTGGGCACTTGCAACAATGTGCATGCTGCTTTTATGCACAGTCTAGAACTACACGCTATACTGTCTTTAGCATGCTCGGTTCTCAGCTTAGCCAGCAAGTGTCTCTTTCAGTCTGCGTCTGGGGCACGCCCACACGATTTTTTTTAGCTCGGGCCCATAAGGTAATAGGGCTTGGTCTGTGTCTTCTAGCAGATACCATAATGTTATAAAAACTAAACTTTTTATAACCCTGGAGTTATAAAACTCCAGGTTAGGTATCCAAGGTAGCCAAGTGGGTTATGGGCTGAAAAGCGGAGAAATAAGCAGAAACCTAGCACTATTATTCATCTCTTGTGCTGTTGAACTGCTCTTTGCCTCTGAATTAATTGGTTTTAGCTTGAACTATGAGCAGCAAGTCGAGTCAGATATTCGATTCTAATTACAGTCCACTATACTAAAAAATGATCAGGGGGGTCATTTTTTAGGTAAGGGGGTCAACTGACCTCCCCCTGATGAGGGAGTAAACTGACCTCTGTTGAGGAGGTCAACTGACCTCCCCTTATAAAGATCAGCTAACCTATACCCTTTGCCATGTGTTGCCAAACCTGCTGGCTAAAGGTTTGTAATTTTGCAATTTCAAGGCGCGCTCATCTGAGACAGTGCCTGGACTCGCTGAGAGACCAGCTGCCCATGTGTCCGGGCCAGGCCAACAGACTAACCATGCTGAATGTGCTCAACCGATCGCACAGTTATCTCAAGGTGAGAACTCCTAACTCAGTGTTGTTTGTGCTCATTATTGGAAATTAATCCTAACATGCTTTCCATGTGTTTGGGTGGTTTGTTTCTACCATCGGGTTTTGAGATCCGCGCATGGATTCTGGGGGGGGGTGGAAACTATCGCGAAAAACTGCGCTCAGGCCTGGGGCTTTGGGAAAACAAACTAGCTAGCTATATATAAATAAGATAGAAAAAGATGAAGCAGAATAAGAATAAGTAAGGGAGGAGGCTGGCTTCCTCATCAAGTTTTTGGGCTGGGCCGTATGGCCACAGTTTCGACTGGTCTAAAGAGAGAGAGAGAGAAGGGAAAGGGAGAGTGAGAGGAGAGTGGAGGAGCGCTGCAGAGGGGAAGCCAGGGGGAGTATGTCGGCAGAGGATGCTGTGGGAAGGCCAGGGTTTACATCAATCTTGCAGAAAGAAGCGAGGCCCCCCAACTCCCCCATCGGCCCTTCTCTCCCGCCCGCTGCTTATTGACTAAATTCAATTTTTCTTCTTTCTTCCACCCTGCTTGCTGTCGCAGCCCTTCTCGAGTCTCCAATGCTTCTTCTCTAGGGGGAGGCCGCCGCATCTCCGCTTCCCTCTGCCTCCCCAGGATCCCCTTGGGACAGCTCTGCTCCTTCTTGAGCTCCTCCTTTCCCCTGTCCAATGCCCACAGCATCTTCCTCTCCTCCTCCTCGCCAACCCCCTTGTTCGAGTCGTCTTGCTAGTTATTTTTTTCTTTTCTCTCTCTTCAGCTTTTATTTCTGCTTCTATCCCCGGCTTATGCTGCAAAGCTTCTTTCTTCTGTCACTTTCTAGCGAGTGCGGCTTCAAGAGGCTTTTTTTCCGGCTCATTTGGGAGTCCAATTGTAGACGGGAGACTCTGCTCAGAGATTGGAGAAAACTAGGGAGATAGGGATGGATCGATTGAGCATTGTTAGCAACTCAGTTGGATCCCATGATGTCCCATGTCCGTATCCCTAATTATGGGTGGTAGTGTGAGTCATGTACCTGGGCTGACTGGCTTATTGCCATAGTGTAAAATCATTTCTCCCAGCTTTATAACGAGCGTCACGTTATCCCAACTGGCGTGGCAGTGTGTCAACACCCTGGGCATGCGAAGGGAGGCGGTGGCATTGAGTGGGTTTAACAACAAAAGCTTTGAAGCTTTAGCTCTAGCTCCTAAAAATGCCACTTCCTAAATCTCCCCGGGAATTCTCTGCCCCCTCTCCCACTTGACTGTAATCACAAGCGGCGCGATGAAGGAAGACGGGAAATGGGGGGGGGGGGTTGGGTGGCTAGGGGTTGAGTTTGTGGCGCGCATGCGTGCAGCGGCCGTATAGGGGGATTTCTCCCTGTCAGCCCTGAGTGCTGGGGACCTTTGCGGGCCTGCCTCCCACTTGACTGGCTGGGACGTGGCCAGTCCGGCGTTACCCAGCTGAATATGCGGCGTGGCAGGTTTACAGCCCGCTGCTGCCGCCGCCGCCGCCGCTTTGAAAGGTGGATGGGGGGGTTGGCTTCTCTTGGAGGCAGATTAGGAGCGGTCAGAACGCGAAAATCTCCCCAAGTAGTCAGTCACAATAACTGCCGAACTAGTAGTAGTAGGGGGAGGGAGACGCCGTTCATACGTTCCCCCGGCCGTTATTGCGCGCCCCAGCTGGTTTATAATGCCGATTGGCTGCTGAACAGTTTGCGAGTGTCAGGCAAGCGTCAACTGATCAGGATGAAGGAGGCTGGGGGGTTAACTGTAAAGCTTCAGGTAGATTGTGCTATAGGCTTTGTCAGTAGGCAGTATTAATTGCGCGGCATAAAATATGTTACGCAGCTGGTGATTACTAATTTCCCGCATCTCGCAGCGAATACGCAGCCATGGGCAGCTGCACTTATCTCTATTCAATACCCGCTGTGCTCTGCTGGGCAGGCAGGCTGATTTTCTATAACCGCCTGAAAGCTCTTTTATTAAGCAGCGGGGAGGCGGAGGAGGGCTTATCGGGACGCGGGGATCTCGGCCTGGTAAACAGTAGCAGCAGCAGCCGCAGTCCCGCCAGTTCACCGATCTGTGCGGGACTTCTGGCTGTAAAATCAAATTGTGCGCGTCGGTGGTTTAAAGGGCTGGCGGCTGCATAGGCGGGAAGGATGTTGGACTATAGTTTTGCCTATCAAAACCAATGCGAATAGGGAACTTGATCCTCGGCGGCCGGCTCTTGTTGGGGAAGGGAATTAGATGGGAATTAGCAGACTGGCTGTAGATTAAATTGGCTTTATATAGCAGGGATTAGAGTTTTCTCTGCATGTCGTGTATATAGATAAATTGCATAGATAATTCCTTGTGGCTGCTAATTAGCATGTCTGCTATCTGGCAGCCACTGACTTGTGCGTCTCTGCGTCTCTTATCTCATTTTCTGATCAAACTATTCTCCTAACTGGATGAATCTGATCTCATGCTAATCTAGTCTCCAATCTCATACCAACCTTAGTCTCCAATCCAGACCAATCTAGTCTCCATTCTCAGACCAATCTAGTCTCCAATCTCAGACCAATCTAGTCTCCAATCTCAGACCAATCTAGTCTCCAATCTCATACCAACCTAGTCTCCAATCCAGCCCAATCTAGTCTCCAATCCAGCCCAACCTAGTCTCCAATCTCATACCAACCTAGTCTCCAATCTCAGACCAATCTAGTCTCCAATCTCATACCAACCTAGTCTCCAATCTCAGACCAATCTAGTCTCCAATCTCATACCAACCTAGTCTCTAATCTCAGCCCAATCTAGTCTCCAATCCAGACCAATCTAGTCTCCAATCTCAGACCAATCTTGTCTCGAATCTCAGATCAATCTTGTCTCGAATCTCAGACCAATCTTGTCTCCAATCTCAGCCCAATCTTGTCTCCGATCCAGACCAATCTAGTCTCCAATCTCATACCAACCTTAGTCTCCAATCCAGCCCAATCTAGTCTCTAATCTCAGCCCAATCTTGTCTCCAATCTTAGCCCAAAATATAGTCTCCAATCTCAGCCCAATCTAGTCTCCAATCTCATACTAATCTAGTCTAGAATCTCAGCCCAATCTAGTCTCCAATCTCATACTAATCTAGTCTAGAATCTCAGACCAATCTTGTCTCCAATATCAGACCAATCTTGTCTCCAATCCAGACCAATCTAGTCTCCAATCTCATACTAATCTAGTCTACAATCTCATACTAATCTAGTCTCCAATCTTAGCCCAATCTAGTCTCCAGTCTCAGACCAATCTAGCCTCCAGTCTTAGACCAATCCAGTCTCCAATCTCAGCCCAATCTAGTCTTCAATCTCAGCCCAATCTAGTCTCCAATTTCAGCCCAATCTAGTCTCCAATCTCAGCCCAATCTAGTCTCCAGTCTCAGCCCAATCTAGTCTCCAGTCTCAGACCAATCTAGTCTCCAATCTCAGCCCAATCTTGTCTCTAATCTCAGACCAATCTAGTATCCTATCCATACTAATCTAGCATCTATTCTTTACCGCGCCAATTTGCAGGAGCTGCAGAGTCGCAGCAGCGAGCAGGCTAATCAGCTTTCAGTAGCCCAGCGCCGCCAGAAGGAGCTGCTGGTACGTCGGGACCAGATGCGCCGCAACCTGCGCACTCTTCGGCGCCAGCTCACAGCGGCCAAGTCCGCCAAGAAAGCCGCCGCCGCCGCCGCCGCCGCCGCCGCCGCCGCCTCGGCCGCAAGCAACAATTCATCGGACGCTTGGCGATGTCGAAATGTTTCGGAAATTTCCGCCGCATCTGCAAGCTCAGGTGAGAGAACGCATTTTAGTCGCTTAGCAACAATATGAGCTATTATCACATTGCTTGGATAATTACCAATCGAGGCCTGACCTGCCGCTAACCTAACCCGAATTGCTTAACATTTCGTCAGGTTTATATTTAGACCAGTGAGGTTTTGTAAAAAATAAATTCTAGACATTATAGAAAACTGTCTCGGGGGTGGGGTTAGTAACAAGCTAAATAAAGAGCTGCATGGTATCTGTGTGGGGCTCGTTTAACTGCGTGCCCGCCAACATTATCGGGTTTGTGGCTTCTTCTCTGCTTGCGCTGCACTCTTCTGCCACAAGCATTTCTGGAGAGGAGAGAGAGAGAGAGAGAGAGAGAGAGAGAGAGAGAGAGAGAGAGAGAGAGAAAGGGCAACCAAGGCCAAGCTGGTGTCGCGCAATGTCTGCTTGTCAGACCCCGCAGCGGCAGCAATAACGCCAAGTATGTAATGTCTTGAAGAAGACCAAGTTTTCATAGAGCGATTTATTTCTGGCTGTCTGCTTGTCTCCTAGAGGTGTGTGTGCGTGCGTGAGAGTTGCTTGCAAAAGAAACAGTTCTGCCTGTCCTCTTTTATTTTGTCCTCTTTATCTTACACAGCAAGACAGCTACGAAACTCCTAAGGAAAGTTTTCTATGCTTCTCTGGGTAAGGTCATCTAGCCTTGAGTCCACTTCAGATTCAGCCGATGTATAGCGTGGCTGCTTTGGAAGAGGGAGATTTGAAGCAAAAAATCTAGATCCAACACTGATAAAAAATCAGGTTTTAGTAGATCTTCTTGTCGAGGTTGAACAAAGAGGAACAAGGATCCGTGAGAGGAGTTTCGCTACGCAAAATTTGACGGCCCGGCGTCCAAAGCTGATGATGAAGACTTTGAAAGTGCATCCGGCTCGTTTCTGCTTTCCGTTCCACCGAAACTTGCCTCGGTTTCTTGCCTGCTTTTTCCTGTTGCCTCTCCTCTGAATCCGCCTAAACTAGCTGGGGCTCATCCAGCGTGGGGAAAAGGGGATTGGACCGTGGCACCGACCCCCCTCCCTGTTCCCATAACCAACTTTCGCCCATCTAAGCTGTCCGTGAAGACCCGGGCAGAACGAAATGGAATCTTCTTCCTTGGCCGTTTTTTTTATCTGGACAATCAACGGGGGCGGAGGCGATTTTCCTGCCGCACTTGGGAGGGCATGCTTGTTCCCCCAGCGGCCCCGCCTCAGCCCGGCTTGTCCAGCGCTGAGGGGACTTGCTTCTAAACTGCGCCTGGCACACCTGCGCGGAGGAAGGAATTAGACAGATTAGGGCGATGCCCGGTGATGAAGGAGTCGCTCTCTGTCTGTCCTTCATCGGGGCTGGCCTTTCAAAACCGTTCGAACTTGAAAGTGGAGCTGCACGGACAAGGATAAAAAACTGCGGCAATCGGTAGGGGAGAGGGAGAAAAAGGGAGATGGACAGGCAAATTGCTTTGGGATCTTTCTTGCTCGAAATTGCTCAGAAAAAGGGGGAGAGGTGGAGAGAAAGAGAGGGAGAGGTCAGTAAGCAAGCGATCGTGCCGGAGGAGCGAACGCGGATTAAATAAAGAAGAAAAGGGGATATGATGAGAGGCGAAGGCTGAAAAGGAGGGACGGGAATAGCGCGGGACTTCACTTCGCTGCTAGGCCTCGGACTCGAACGCGCCATCGCTCTCTCCAACCTCCCAAGTGCTTGCTTCTCTTTCTGGGTTGGCCCCTTCAACCATAGCTGGGGCATTAAGCTTCTGACTCTTTTCCCTTTGCGTTCTCTCTTACTCAGCTGCCCCAGACACTTTGAGTGCGCGCTCAGACTCTCCCCTCCCTTCTCTCTCTCTCTCTCTGCTAGTGCTGCCTTTTGCTGAGCAAAGAGTTGCCTGGTTTCGAGGTGAGGGGGTGTTGCTCAAGAGGTTGGAACACCGGTGCAGCTCTCCTGCTGCCACAGTTCTGTGTGCGTGGCTGCGTGCGCAGCATCGACTGCTGTTATATCTGCTGACCGCCCACGCTTGCTTTGCCGGAGCTCTAGTCTTTATTCGACTCGCTCTCCCCTCACTCTTGTCACTCTGCTTCACTCTCCTCACTCTCCATCACTCTTGTCACTCTGCTTCACTCTCCTCACTCTCCATCACTCTTGTCACTCTGCTTCACTCTCCTCACTCTCCATCACTCTTGTCGCTCTGCTTCACTCTCCTCACTCTCCATCACTCTTGTCACTCTTCCCTCACTCTCCTCACTCTCCCCTCATTCTCCCCTCACTCTCCCGTCACTCTCCACCACTCTCCTCACTCTCCCTTCACTCTCCTCACCCTCCCCTTACTCTCCATCACTCCATCACTCTCCCCTCGCTCTCCATCACTCCATCACTCTCCCATCACTCTCCCTTCACTCTGCTTCACTCTCCCCTCACTCTCCATCACTCTCCTCCCTCACTCTCCCCTCACTCTACTCCCCAGTCCAAACTCTAGTCTCAGTAGCCGGACAGGATCCGAGGCTGGGTTCGATTCCTGACTACCGGTCAAGCGGAAGGAATAAAATTAGAATTCCAGTCGAGTCTATTTCAGCCTGAAGATGGTCTCATGAAATATTAATAATAGGCATTGCTACAGTAATATGGATTTAGTGCGTCCAAATTCCTAATTCAGCAAGTCTGAGACTCTGCCAGATAAGAGAGAGGAAGTCAAATTCTGCACGAATCACGAGCCAGGGTTGATGAGGCTGGATGCTGGCTGGCGCTGCCGCTCATTTGAGCAGCTCCTCTCGCCTCCCTTCAGATAAAATATTGGAATCGGGGCGCCGGGCCCATCAAATTTTGCTTCTATTTGCTTTTGCGCTCGGTCAGTCAGTCTGGCGTCCACGAATTGAAGCTCGGCTACCCCCCCCCCCCCTGTGTCCCCAGCCTTTGCCGCTCTTGTATATAGAGCAAATACAGTTGCGCTCCAGTTTATGATTTATTAATATTGTCCGTGCTTAGCCTGATAAAATTAGTGTGTAGTATAAGACGTATTAGCCAGCTGCCAAGTTCGGGTTGGCTGTTTTAAACATCCAGACCCATTGTTTTATTAAACGGATGTTTTAGAAAGTGCAACGCTAAGCTTCACTTTCTCCTTTTTTCTAGCTTGCCGCCTGCCTATTTTCCTTCATCATCACTGCGGCTGACTCCCCCCTCCCAGTCTCCTTCTCTGTCTCCCTCCTTGGCTCTTGAAATGTACATACGTGTACATAATATATATAATGCATAATGATATAGGAACGCAAAGGATTGGAAATAAAAAATAGAGTATAGGGAAGTTGAGAGAGAGTTTTTGATGGGAGAGGACAGGCAGAGAGAGAAGAGTGCTCTGTAGCGAGAACAGTGCCCCCCTGTCTGCGCAGCCAGTCAATAAACTGAATTGATTGAGCGGTCCAGATAGAGAGGAGCGGCTTGGCTGGAGGGGAATTCCGCGCAGTTCCTGCAGAACCTGCCACCCAGCACTCAGAGTCTTGCAGGCGTGAGAATTTCATCAGTTGCTAACTGATGGGGAGGGGCTTGAGCTCATCAGCTGAGATCTATCACCTTCCAGGTAGAATGGATTGATAGCTGGAGCAGATGTTGCGGTTTCAGGCCCGCAGGGTGTCACACCTGAGCCTGAATTCCGGCGAACAAATTAGCACTGAAACTGGCCGGGTGACTGCTGAGAATTCAGGCATTGCAACCTCACTCCATCTGGCTTAGCGGGGGGGGGCAACTGCGGGGCCGTGGGTGTTGACTATTCACCGCAATTCAGCGGAGTTTTGCCATCCATTTCCTGCTGGCGGATGAGGCTGCTTTTGTCTGTCTCCCAGCCTCCCGAACGACTCCACCCCAGTTTCCGCGCAACACACTTTGCAGTAGCAAGCTGTCATACTTTTTATATGATATTTTATTCTGTCTTATTTTTGCATCATCCGCGGGTCCCCCCCCCTCAGCCCCACTCCCATGGGAGCTCCGGGGTGCCGGGCATAGGGATGGCGGGTTTCCAGGGGCCAGCCCAGCGGATTGAATTAGGCAAGAAAGATAACACTACGCATTAGCAGTGCATCAGCACCGCTGCCCCGACCCTGGAGGTTAAGTTGCGGCCCGAACGGGGGGACTGGGGGCGCTTGCTAGTGAAAATATCGAAGATTTCCTACCGAATGCCTCGACTGGGTATTGAATCGTAGGCAAAGTGTGGGAATTTGGGGGGCAATGAAGGGGAAGATTTTCAGGGTCCGGGGGGCATCTCTGACATTTCGCCTGTTTTCGTGTTTGTTGCTGCCGGGAGCTGCGGAGCGGAGGAGGCGCGACTGATTTTGCAATTGCCAGCTTGCCGAACCTGCCAGCTAGGGGAAGAAGCCCAGGCCAGATCCCCCTTCCCATCCGCCTTCCCCGCTGTGCGACCCTCGGCTGAGGTTGCTGAGCCCCGCTAAGAATCCAAAGTCAATCCCAGCTGGCTGCTGCTCCAGCCCGGACTCTGAATGAGAATGAGCCAGCGGCGGATAGAGCGGCCCAGTTTAGCGTGGCGGGGGAGCTGAAGGCTCAGGTGATGGGGTGGTGGCAGCTCGGCAGTGCGTGACTGCCAGGCCTCAGTTTCTGGGTGGACGGGGCCTGTCCACCTGAGCCTGAGTGAGTGAGAGATGGGGATCAGTGGGATCACGCAAGCTCCAGGGGCAGATTATGAATATCAAAAGCAGCTAATTGTACTGGGCGTTGCGTACCAACGCCAATTGCGTTTGTCCTTTCACCTGTCATTAATTTCTTGTGTTTTGTGAATTTCCACATAGAGTCACAAGCACAGGAAATCCCGGCTTCCCGATCCCACAGCTGGCTGCTCTAGTGTCAGCATCCCGATCCCACAGCTGGCTGCTCTAGTGTCAGCATCCCGACCCCCCACAGCTGGAAGCTCTAGTGTCAGCATCCCGATCCCACAGCTGGCTGCTCTAGTGTCAGCATCCCGATCCCCCACAGCTGGAAGCTCTAGTGTCAGCATCCCGATCCCACAGCTGGAAGCTCTAGTGTCAGCATCCCGATCCCACAGCTGGAAGCTCTAGTGTCAGCATCCCGATCCCACAGCTGGCTGCTCTAGTGTCAGCATCCCGATCCCACAGCTGGAAGCTCTAGTGTCAGCATCCCGATCCCACAGCTGGAAGCTCTAGTGTCAGCATCCCGACCCCCCACAGCTGGAAGCTCTAGTGTCAGCATCCCGACCCCCCACAGCTGGAAGCTCTAGTGTCAGCATCCCGATCCCCCACAGCTGGCTGCTCTAGTGTCAGCATCCCGATCCCCCACAGCTGGAAGCTCTAGTGTCGGCATCCTGATCCCCCACAGCTGGAAGCTCTAGTGTCAGCATCCTGATCCCACAGCTGGAAGCTCTAGTGTCAGCATCCCGATCCCACAGCTGGAAGCTACATCCCAATCCCAGCACAAGAAATCCTATTCCCAAATACCCCCATGCCACATAGGATAGATTGTTTATCCCACTCTCCTTGTGAATCTTCCCTTGCCTGTTTGCTTTTTCTTTCTCTGTTAGACGCAGGTGTCCAGAACTTAACTATCTGCAGTTATTTTGTAGCCTCCCTTTTTCCTTTAAGCTGTCATATCCGCTGTCCTTGCTGCGCATCGCTGAACAGTTTAAGGACTGAACGGCCCTCTGTCTCGCTTATCTATCCAAAAGCGAAATCTTTCCGACCTTTCCTTCCTTCTCCTTCCTTCCTCTTTCCAATATCTATCAGGACGGGTTTAGCGCAGTTTTCTTGCCAGCCAAATTCAAAAGATGGGCGTTGGGACTTGGGAACTTGAGAGATAGAGAAGAGAAGAGAGCGCTAAGGGAGAATCTCGTGCTTCACTTAGCTGCCCCTCTCCCGATCTCTTCAATGCACTTTGAGCTGCGCGCTGAGCTGGGCGCTAAAGCTCATCCTTTACCCTCTCTCCCTCTCCTTATCTCCTCCTCTCATTTGAAAGCTCCGTTGTCATCACAGCAGTGTCGGGTCGGCTTCTGCGGGCGAAGCGCAGAAGTCGAGCAGAGGCTTGGCGAGGCGCCAACGCAAGGCTAAGGGATGGCCTCGCTTTACTAGTAGTTAATTATTGAGGGCGTGAGTAGCGCTGCGGCCGCCTCTTCCTCATCCCCTTCTCAGTCTCTCTTTCTCTGCCGTCTCACGGGAGCAAAATTGCATATTGATGTGTTCCAACTGCTGCCTTCTTGCTTTCTATTTATAAAGCTTTATGGTGATAATGGCAATAGGGGCGCCTTTGCAATCCGGCTTAGTGAATTTTCTAATTGGGAATGGGAGGTGAGCGGCCGAGAATGTGCTAGTGTTGGCCTCAGTGAGTGATGGGGGCGGAAGACCAGCCTCAGTGAGTGATGGGGGCGGAAGACCAGCCTCAGTGAGTGATAGGGGCGGAAGACCAGCCTCAGTGAGTGATGGGGGCGGAAAATCGGCCTCAGTGAGTGATGGGGGCGGAAAATCCGTCTCATTGAGTGATGGGGGCGGAAGACCAGCCTCAGTGAGTGATGGGGGTGGAAAATCGGCTTTAGTGAGTGATGGGGGCGGAAGACCAGCCTCAGTGAGTGATGGGGGCGGAAAATCGGCCTCAGTGAGTGATGGGGGTGGAAAATCGGCTTTAGTGAGTGATGGGGGCGGAAGACCAGCCTCAGTGAGTGATGGGGGCGGAAAATCGGCCTCAGTGAGTGATGGGGCGGAAAATCCGTCTCATTGAGTGATGGGGGCGGAAGACCAGCCTCAGTGAGTGATGGGGGCGGAAAATCCGTCTCATTGAGTGATGGGGCGGAAGACCAGCCTCAGTGAGTGATGGGGGCGGAAAATCCGTCTCATTGAGTGATGGGGGCGGAAGACCAGCCTCAGTGAGTGATAGGGGGCGGAAGACCAGCCTCAGTAAAGTGTTGGGGTGGGGCGGAAGACCAGTCTCAGTGAGTGATAGGGGGCGGAAGACCAGCCTCAGTGAGTGATGGGGGCGGAAGACCAGCCTCAGTGAGTGATGGGGGCGGAAAATCCGTCTCATTGAGTGATGGGGGCGGAAGACCAGCCTCAGTGAGTGATGGGGGCGGAAAATCCGTCTCATTGAGTGATGGGGGCGGAAGACCAGCCTCAGTGAGTGATGGGGGCGGAAGACCAGCCTCAGTGAGTGATGGGGGCGGAAAATCGGCCTCAGTGAGTGATGGGGCGGAAAATCCGTCTCATTGAGTGATGGGGGCGGAAGACCAGCCTCAGTGAGTGATGGGGGCGGAAAATCCGTCTCATTGAGTGATGGGGGCGGAAGACCAGCCTCAGTGAGTGATGGGGGCGGAAAATCCGTCTCATTGAGTGATGGGGGCGGAAGACCAGCCTCAGTGAGTGATAGGGGGCGGAAGACCAGCCTCAGTAAAGTGTTGGGGTGGGGCGGAAGACCAGTCTCAGTGAGTGATAGGGGGCGGAAGACCAGCCTCAGTAAAGTGTTGGGGGCGGAAGACCAGTCTCAGTGAGTGTCGGGGGGCGGAAGACCAGCCTCAGTGAGTGTCGGGGGGCGGAAGACCAGCCTCAGTGAGTGTCGGGGGGGCGGAAGACCAGCCTCAGTGAGTGTCGGGGGGCGGAAGACCAGCCTCAGTGAGTGTCGGGGGGCGGAAGACCAGCCTCAGTGAGTGTCGGGGGGGCGGAAGACCAGCCTCAGTGAGTGTCGGGGGCGGAAGACCAGCCTCAGTGAGTGTCGGGGGCGGAAGACCAGCCTCAGTGAGTGTCGGGGGCGGAAGACCAGCCTCAGTGAGTGTCGGGGGGCGGAAGACCAGCCTCAGTGAGTGTCGGGGGCGGAAGACCAGCCTCAGTGAGTGTCGGGGGGCGGAAGACCAGCCTCAGTGAGTGTCGGGGGCGGAAGACCAGCCTCAGTAAAGTGTTGGAGGGGGCAGAAGTGATTCAGTGCAATTGTAAACACGCCAAATCGTTTAGCATGTGAGCAGCCTGTATTCTGCACTGCTGCTTCTTAGATATCAACTTGTTTGGCAGGTGACTTCTATTTTAATCCACAAGCTCTGTTTATCAGCTACGAGTATATATATTCGAATAATTTTAGACTTGTGCAGTTCGAAATTCAGTGCCCCACTAAGTGTGAACAGGAGAGGCTGTTTAAAATTAAATTTGTGTGCTATTTTGTCAAGCGAATACTGCTAGTCTATCTATATGGATTTAGTTGGGTCAGTTTTGCCTACTGGAGCAGCGCCGCAAACAAAAGCTCAATGCCTTTCTAGTTTCGTGGGAATCCTTAAAATCGGTGTTCTACTAATCCTCTGCCTGGCGCACTGCATTGACAGGCCGGGCCTGAGGCTCTCTCAGTTCACCTCCGAGGTCTCATATTTCATTTTTTGAGCCCAACAATCGTCTCTGCTTCTGTAGTCTAGAAAGCTCTAGCTGCCGCTTTGAGGTTGAGGGGGGGGCGCCGGCTTTCCTAGCCGCATTTTCTGAGCTGGCCTGTGGGGAAGCTAAGGCTTCAGGTCTCGGGAAAGTTTTGAGTTTGCTGTTGCTGGGAATGAGAGAGGCCGCTGCGTAAGGAGAAACTTCTTTCTGGTGGGAGAAGAGGGGCAGAGAATAGAATAGAGGGGGGGGGGCGATATTGACGGCGGAAGTTGGGAAGGAACAATGCAAGCTTTTATGAAAAGAGGAAATTTGTGGCGAAGAAGTTGAAGCCCGGAACTCTGGCGCCCCGAGGCCACCCCCCCCCTCCGACCGCAGCCTTGCAGCAGCGGGCCGCCGCCTGTTTTTTACCTTGCATTCGGCATTGCGAAATTAATCCAATTTAAACTGCTCAAAGTTCCAATATTTTTTACATTCATCACTGGCATGGCGAAATTTTCCCTGGGTTGGTGGCTGGGGAAAAAAAGCAAAACGCATCAACATTCAGCCCGTTTGATCAGCTGCCGGAAATTCAGCTTATATGAACAAAGCGAGTAGGCAGGTGGCGTGTGGCGCCGAATTTTCCTGGTTTATCGGCCTGTCCGACGCCCGCTAAGGGGTTGTGGGGAATGAGTAATCGCTGCGAATAAGCGGCGCATTTGCTTAACGTGCTACTGACAGTAGACTGTTCAGTGTCTGAGCCTTTTTCTTTGAAATTTTCTCTGATTGCTTTTTTGCTTCCTCCGATCACCCCCCGCCTTTTCTCCGCTCTCTGCCGCCCCTTTTCTCCGCTCTCTGCCGCCCTTTTCTCCACTCTCTGCCGCCCCTGTTCTCCGCTCTCTACCACTCCCTATTCTCCGCTCTCTACCACTCCCTATTCTCCGCTCTCTACCACTCCCTATTCTCCGCTCTCTACCACTCCCTATTCTCCGCTCTCTACCACTCCCTATTCTCCGCTCTCTACCACTCCCTATTCTCCTCTCTCTACCACTCCCTATTCTCCGCTCTCTACCACTCCCTATTCTCCGCTCTCTACCACTCCCTATTCTCCGCTCTCTACCACTCCCTATTCTCCGCTCTCTACCACTCCCTATTCTCCTCTCTCTACCACTCCCTATTCTCCGCTCTCTACCACTCCCTATTCTCCGCTCTCTACCACTCCCTATTCTCCGCTCTCTACCACTCCCTATTCTCCGCTCTCTACCACTCCCTATTCTCCGCTCTCTACCACTCCCTATTCTCCGCTCTCTACCACTCCCTATTCTCCGCTCTCTACCACTCCCTATTCTCCGCTCTCTACCACTCCCTATTCTCCGCTCTCTACCACTCCCTATTCTCCGCTCTCTACCACTCCCTATTCTCCGCTCTCTACCACTCCCTATTCTCCGCTCTCTACCACTCCCTATTCTCCGCTCTCTACCACTCCCTATTCTCCGCTCTCTACCACTCCCTATTCTCCGCTCTCTACCACTCCCTATTCTCCTCTCTCTACCACTCCCTATTCTCCGCTCTCTACCACTCCCTATTCTCCGCTCTCTACCACTCCCTATTCTCCTCTCTCTACCACTCCCTATTCTCCTCTCTCTACCACTCCCTATTCTCCGCTCTCTACCACTCCCTATTCTCCGCTCTCTACCACTCCCTATTCTCCGCTCTCTACCACTCCCTATTCTCCGCTCTCTACCACTCCCTATTCTCCTCTCTTCCACCCCCATTCTCCGCTGGGCAATTAATTTCGCTAATGCCGCTAAACCGCCCAACCCGCAGAGGAGATGGAGCTGTCTGCCATGGACAGCAGCAACAGCAACGGCAGCGGCGTCGGCAGCGGCAGCTCCGTCGGTCGCGCCGTGGTCTGCGACAGCCCGGACTCCGGCTACGCCACCCCGCCAAGCTGCGGGGCCGCCACTGCCGCCGCCGCCGCGGCCGCCTCCACAATTATGGCCTGAAACGAAAAGAGGGCAGACGAAGCCCTTGACAGCCTGTGCAAAGTGTTTTGCTTGCTCCTCCTAGAAGCAGACAATAATAATAATTGATAAGCTGCCGGAGCCGCAACTGAAATAGCTGATCTCTTTTTCTACTCCGAAGCCCCTTGTTCCTCTCTGCGTAGCGAAGTTCGATACGATTAATATTCACATTTATGTTTTTTATAGATCTTAGTTATTGACAGAATGTTTTAATTATTAATCATCATTTTTGAGTTCTTTTTTTGCGCACAGAGAAGGATTGAGCTCAACGAGCAGATGAAGAAAGCGGAACCCAGTTTGATTTTGAGCTGCATTATTACCTGACCCCCAGCAACTATATCTCGTTAGTAGCGTTGTGTCTCACTATATATATATTTTTTCTCTGCTTCTGTCGTTTTAATCTGTCTACTCATTACCAGTGAGTCGGAGCCAAGTTGTTTGTTAATGCTAATCCATTGAACTGCTGCCCCCCTTCAGTTCATGATTTGCACTGTCTCCCCCTTCTAGAGTTATTTTGTTACTGTCCCCTGTTTGCTTCTGTCTGCCGCCTGTCTCACCTTCATCTGCTCCCGGCTCCCTGTCCGTCTCTCCAGCTAATGCCGACAGCACAGTTTCTCAGGTTGATTAATTATTGAAATTGCTGTCCAGCTCGTGTGCGTCCGCGATCTAATCTGCACTCATTAAATAAGCTCTTGCCCTCCGTCAAATCCCCAACATTCTTTGTTCCATTCGTTTGACAGCGCAGCCCCTCCTGTCACAGTTTTTACTTACTAGAGCTCGCCCAGCGTCAGTCATTTATTACGTAATCAGCAGTTGACTCCCGCCTACGCACCTTTTGCTGCAGTGAGCTGCAGTTATGCACAGGTAGCACTTTGGTATTGTAGCAATTGTGAGCCTGCGTATATTCTATACACATTAATATGCATCAACATATTTGTGTTTACTATTAATTATAATTATAAACTGATAGCGCATATCGACGTTTGAAAATCTTTGCTGAGTTGACATGGAATTTGCGGATTATGTGTCTGCGTTTCTCTGCTTTCACTTCCTTTGGAGACTCGACTCCCTGGCTAGCGATGAGAGAGGAGATTAGAGAGAAGAGAGCTGAGGAGACGCAAACCTTGAGCGGGCCGGGTTGCTATTGTGAAATTTCAAAGGACCCCAGGGCCGGATAGAAAGGCTTCGCGGGCCGGAGTTTGTCGACCCCCGCCATAAATTGGCATCCTGAATAAGATTGTAACTAATTGAAAAGTAATAAATTGATCCTTTTTTATTGATTCTGAGTCTCGACCGGCTTAGAGGTCAGGTTTATGTGTAGGTTTAGAGTAACATGATGGCAAAATGAAATAAAAAATAACAAATACATCAATTGTAAGCGCATTTAAAAATAGTGTTGCTTCTTGAGAAAAATAAGTCAGTTTGAACTTTTGGAAACAAAACAAAAAACTTTGATTTTGCTGAATTGCACACCCCAATCGCACACCTCATAGCTCGAACCTCACCTCACTCCACACCCACCTCACTCCACACCCACCTCATTTCACACCCACCTCATTTCACACCCACCTCACTCCACTCCACACCCACCTCACTCCACACCCACCTCACTCCACTCCACACCCACCTCACTTCACACCCACCTCATTCCACACCACCTCACTCCACACCCACCTCACTTCACACCCACCTCACTCCACACCCACCTCACTCCACGTACATCCACCTCGCTCCAACTGCACCTATCCTAAATATTAGCCATCAGTAAATAATCAGCAAAATGCAAGAAGTCTAATTCATACCGATAATAATACCAACCAGTTAGCGTATAACCAAGTGCGTGAAAATCAATTCAAAAGAGCGGGGGAACCGAAAGTTGAAAACAGCGATAAAAGATGACAAACTGCGCGTTGTGCCGAGAACTGCGCGGTAAAAAACACCTGATCAAGTCTAGTAGCCAAGTATTTAATAATTCCTTTGGAATCGCCTGCAAATAGTGAGTTTGCGGCCATGAGTTATCGAGTACCTTTAAGCAGACTCTCCACCTCATCAGTCTTCTCCTCGTGATTGTCGTCGCTGTCGTTGCCGTTGGTCCGCGGGCCCTCCGTCAGGATGGCGGGGTCCTCTGGCCTCAGGAAGGCGTCGCACCGCTCAGTAGGCGGCGGCGTCGGCGGCCGTCGCTGGAGAAGGTCGGCCAGCGCCGCAAGGCGGCCGGCGACTCCGGCTAAGCCGGCCTTCAGCTCGGCGACGTCACCGCGCAGACGTCGCAGCTCGTCGGCGTCGGCTTCGTCGCTAATTAAGCGGCGGCTCGATTGATTAGGCGGCGAATTAGGCGGTGAATTAGGCGGCGGCCTCGAGTGGTGGGGCCGAAACGAGAAAGAGGTTTGGCGGGTGATGGCTGCGGAGGTGAGGTCCACTGCGGGCCGGGCGCATAGTTATTCAATGGTGTAACGAGGGTCGTTAGAATAAATCCGGAAATTTTATTTGCACGATGTCCGTGAATTTGCCGGCTTCCTAAATATAGCCCAAAGAAACTCCAGTTTCCAGGAAGAAAAGATAGGAATTTTATCAACGAGCGTTACGCAATCCTAACGAGTGTTTCCTAATCCTAATAGTGCTTCATAATCCTAATGAGTGTTTCCTAATCCTAATAGTGCTTCATAATCCTAATGAGTGTTTCCTAATCCTAATAGTGTTTCCTAATCCTAATGAGCGTTTCCTAATCCTAATAGTGTTTCCTAATCCTAATAGTGTTTCCTAATCCTAATAGTGCTTCATAATCCTAATGAGTGTTTCCTAATCCTAATAGTGCTTCATAATCCTAATGAGTGTTTCCTAATCCTAATAGTGCTTCATAATCCTAATGAGTGTTTCCTAATCCTAATAGTGTTTCCTAATCTTACATAGTGTTTCCTAATCCTAATAGTGTTTCCTAATCCTAATAGTGCTTCATAATCCTAATGAGCGTTTCCTAATCCTAATGAGTGTTTCCTAATCCTAATAGTGCTTCATAATCCTAATGAGTGTTTCCTAATCCTAATAGTGTTTCCTAATCCTAATGAGAGTTTCCTAATCCTAACGAGTGTTTCCTAATCCTAATAGTGTTTCATAATCCTAATGAGTGTTTCCTAATCCTAATGAGAGTTTCCTAATCCTAACGAGTGTTTCCTAATCCTAATAGTGCTTCATAATCCTAATGAGTGTTTCCTAATCCTAATAGTGTTTCCTAATCCTAATGATAGTTTCCTAATCCTAATAGTGTTTCATAATCCTAATGAGCGTTTCCTAATCCTAATGAGTGTTTCCTAATCCTAATAGTGTTTCATAATCCTAATGAGTGTTTTCTAATCCTAATAGTGTTTCCTAATCCTAATAGTGTTTCCTAATCCTAATAGTGTTTCCTAATCCTAATAGTGTTTCCTAATATTAATAGTGTCACCTAATGCTAATCAGTGTTTTATATTCTCATGAGTGTTTCATATCCTCATATGATTATTTCCTATCCTAGGATCAACTTGAGTGGAATCGACTTCTTTAGTGTTTTGAGTATTTGGTAGAGCATCAACAGTGATAGGTGAATTTGGCTGAAACAATTT
Organism: Macrostomum lignano; assembly: GCA_002269645.1. Lineage (NCBI taxonomy): Eukaryota > Metazoa > Platyhelminthes > Macrostomidae > Macrostomum > Macrostomum lignano. The sequence continues at coordinate 63,630 of NIVC01001373.1, forward strand.
CAAATTATAAAATATTGCCACCCTTCAAGCCCGGACCTGTTGAGTTCCCTCTGCTCCGCTTGAGAATTCCAACCAGAGGCGCCGGCGGCTGCAGCGACTGCCCGGCAGAAGCGCCGCCGTCCACCGACGTCGCCTCCCCGCTGACACCGCCGGTGCGCACTCGGACGGAGCTGCAGCGACGCTGCTGCTGACTGGGCGGCGATGGCGGCGACTGCTCGGTCCTTGAGCTGGCAAAGTACGGCGTCGGCTCGGCACAGAGCAGCGGCGAGGGTCTGCCAAAGTTCAAAATTTCTGCAAGGTAAACTTCTGACTACCGTTAGTAACAAAACATGCTTGATTTGAGCACTCAGATTAAAAATAAAGAAATTTTGAATGGCAGGGGCGATTTAAGGACAGGGGGTAGCGGGAGCCTTATCTAATGACAAGGGGGCAGCGGGAGCCTTATCTAATGACAAGGGGTAGCGGGGGAGCCTTATCTAATGACAAGGGGTAGCGGGAGCCTTATCTAATGACAAGGGGTAGCGGAGCCTTATCTAATGACAAGGGGTAGCGGGGGAGCCTTATCTAATGACAAGGGGTAGCGGAGCCTTATCTAATGACAAGGGGTAGCGGGGGAGCCTTATCCAATGACAAGGGGTAGCGGGAGCCTTATCTAATGACAAGGGGTAGCGGGAGCCTTATCTAATGACAAGGGGTAGCGGGGGAGCCTTATCTAATGACAAGGGGTAGCGGGGGCCTTATCTAATGACAAGGGGTAGCGGGAGCCTTATCTAATGACAAGGGGTAGCGGGGGAGCCTTATCTAATGACAAGGGGTAGCGGGGGAGCCTTATCTAATGACAAGGGGTAGCGGGGGAGCCTTATCTAATGACAAGGGGTAGCGGGGGAGCCTTATCTAATGACAAGGGGTAGCGGGAGCCATATCTAAGGACAGGGGGCAGCGGGAGCCATATCTAAAGATAGGGGGCAGCGGGAGCCTTATCTAAGGACCACGCGCCTGTCAACGCCGGACCCCGGTAGAGTGCCTGCAGCGTCAGCAGCAGCAGCTCCTGCACCGACTTGAGACGACTCGGCGGGGATGATGAGGCTGGAGTCGCCCAGACTTGCCCTTGAGATGCTTTGTTTAAAACGCAATGCTCTCGAATCGCTATCACATGAGTACTTTTTGTGCAAAGCTTTGATGTAGGCAAGAGTTAGTGTTTAATAGAAGACTCACGGCATGCTCTACTCACAATAGTATGCAGGGAAAGCACTGCATAGGATTAATAAAATCATGCAAATTTATTGGCTCAATAAAACATGCTTGCAGGCCGAGTTAGTCCTTATTAAGATTGAGTGTTTCAACGGAGAAACTAATGCAGGTAAATACTGCGCTCGTAGCAGGATTCAGGTTTCAACTTTCAAATTATTTTATTTGTACCTGTCTCTGGAGACCCTCAGCTTGGAAGCCTTTAGCCACTGCCGCAGTGAGCGGCCAGGCTGATGATGAGGCCTTTTGTTGGGTTTTTACGGGGGAATACGGAAGCTGGGTTTGAAACAACTGCGACAATACAGCTCATGTTTACTGAGACCTGCGCTGGTTTTGTGAGGCACAACTGCACCCAACTCACCTCCACGGCTCCTACCTCAATACTGATCACTCTCCCCAAGCACAATAGCACTCAACACTCGCCACCCCACTCCCTACCACACCAGAAAACACACCCCACTCCTTATCACCACAGCACACACACCCCACTCCCTATCGCCCCAGCACACACACCCCACTCCCTATCACCCCAGCACACACCCCACTCCCTATCACCCCAGCACACACACCCCACTCCATATCACCCCAGCACACACCCCACTCCGTGTCACACCAGCTGTCGGTTTTCCATCCCCCAAATATTTGTACTTTCTGTTTTGCAATTCAGCCTCGTACTTTTCAGTTAGCCGTCTCCCTTTGTCTACCATGCTCTTCCCCACAGACAATCTCAACCGTTAATTCACCATAGATAATTCAGCTAACCTGTTCATTATTGTTAGTATAACCCGCTTCCCACTCCCTACTAAGCCCACTCCCTATCCCCCCAGAACACACCCCACTCCCTACCACACCAGCACACATCCCACTCCCTACCACCTGTCAGATTTATCCACATAAACTGACAAAAAACGTATTAATTCCTACTGACTCTATGTATTTTTGCGTTCAGTTGCCCCTAATTGGGCCGTTTTACTTTCCTGTTGTGTGCACGATCTAGTTGGAGCGTATAAAAATTGTACGATCGATATTTTAGGCCTCTCCGTGCGCGTGGCGCACGAAGAGGTCCAGTTTATCACTTTAAATATATAGTACACCCCACTCCCTATCGCCCCAGCACACACACCCCACTCCCTGCCACCCCAGCACACACCCCACTCCCTATCGCCCCAGCACACAGACCCCACTCCCTATCGCCCCAGCACACACACCCCACTCCCTGCCACCCCAGCACACACCCCACACCCTATCGCCCCAGCACACACACCCCACTCCCTATCGCCCCAGCACACACACCCCACTCCCTGCCACCCCAGCACACACACATCACTCCCTACCGCCCCAGCACAAACCGCACTCCCTAACCCAATGTTAGCAATACTGAAACAAATTTCAACCAACTGCGCTCACTTCAAAGCAGCCAGTCCAGAGTTTCCGCAGGCTCCAAGCAGTTTCTCTTGGCTGCCGTCCACTGCCGTCTGCGAATCTGCCGCATCTCCTGTGGCGTCGCCGCCCTCCTCCTCGTCCTCCTCGTCCTCTTCCTTCTCCTCGCCGATGATGGGCAGGGTGACTGCAGGCATCACTGTGCCGTGCTGCCTCTGGAACTCCTCCTCCTCCTGAGAGCGGGGTTGACAGAAAATCAAAAATGATCAGACAGCTGTAGATGTGTCAGACAGCTGTAGATGTGTCAGATAACTGCAGATTTGTCAGACAACTGTAGATGCGTCAGACAGCTGTAGATGTGTCAAACAACTGTAGATGTGTCAGACAGCTGTAGATGTGTCAGACAGCTGTAGATGTGTCAGACAGCTGTAGATGTGTCAGAAAACTGTAGATGTGTCAGACAGCTGTAGATGTGTCAGACAGCTGTAGATGTGTCAGACAGCTGTAGATGTGTCAGGCAACTGTATATGTGTCAGACAGCTGTAGATGTGTCAGGCAACTGTAGATGTGTCAGACAGCTGTAGATGTGTCAGGCAACTGTAGATGTGTCAGACAGCTGTAGATGTGTCAGGCAACTGTAGATGTGTCAGACAGCTGTAGATGTGTCAGACTATGCTATGAGCATAGTCTGAACACAGCATAGCAACATTTTGTCTTACTCGAAAAAAAATCCGACACTTTAATCACTTCAACCAGGTGTTTCACCTCAATGTCGCTGCCCTCGCGCATGTTGTAAGCCAAATCCTGCAGCAGGTCGTCCTTGAATTTCTCGTGGTACTCCGGGTACTGCTGCAGCAGCTGGATGAGGCCGCGCAGTTCCACGCACTGCAGGTCGCAGTAAGTTAGCGACCTCACGTCGCACATTGACCGCATGAGACCTTCAGGGTTCTTGATGTCCGTGCCGAACAGGTCGCCCTTGCCTACGAGTTCGGGCGGGTTGGGACTGGAGAGTGACTAGTCTGATGCTGGAGAGTGACTAGACGGATTCTGGAGAGTGACTAGACGGATTATGGAGAGTGACTAGACGGATTCTGGAGAGTGACTAGACGGATTATGGAGAGTGACTAGTCTGATTCTGGAGAGTGACTAGACTGATTATGGAGAGTGACTAGTCTGATGCTAGAGAGTGACTAGACTGATTATGGAGAGTGACTAGTCTGATGCTAGAGATTGACTATAGGCTGATTCTAGAGAGTGACTAGACTGATTATGGAGAGTGACTAGTCTGATGCTAGAGATTGACTATAGGCAGATTCTAGAGAGTGACTAGACTGATTATGGAGAGTGACTAGTCTGATTATGGAGAGTGACTAGTCTGATTCTGGAGAGTGACTAGTCTGATTCTGGAGAGTGACTAGACTGATTATGGAGAGTGACTAGTCTGATGCTAGAGATTGACTAGGCTGATTCTAGAGAGTGACTAGTCTGATTCTGGAGAGTGACTAGACTGATTATGGAGAGTGACTAGTCTGATGCTAGAGATTGACTAGGCTGATTCTAGAGAGTGACTAGTCTGATTCTGGAGAGTGACTAGACTGATTATGGAGAGTGACTAGTCTGATGCTAGAGATTGACTAGGCTGATTCTAGAGAGTGACTAGTCTGATTCTGGAGAGTGACTAGTCTGATTCTGGAGAGTGACTAGACTGATTATGGAGAGTGACTAGACTGATTATGGAGAGTGACTAGTCTGATGCTAGAGATTGACTAGGCTGATTCTAGAGAGTGACTAGACTGATTCTGGAGAGTGACTAGTCTGATTCTGGAGAGTGACTAGACTGATTATGGAGAGTGACTAGTCTGATGCTAGAGAGTGACTATACTGATTCTGGAGAGTGACTAGTCTGATTCTGGAGAGTGATTAGGCTGATTCTAGAGAGTGACTAGACTGATTATGGAGAGTGACTAGACTGATTATGGAGAGTGACTAGTCTGATGCTAGAGATTGACTAGTCTGATTCTGGAGAGTGACTAGACTGATGCTAGAGATTGACTAGGCTGATTCTAGACAGTGACTAGGCTGATTCTAGACAGTGACTAGTCTGGTTCTGGAGAGTGATGATTATCGATCGCTCACCGAGAATAGCAACCACCATGTTGTCCTTAAGAATCTCCATGGAGCCATTGACAACATAATATATGTACTTTAGCACGTCGCCAGAGTGCACAATGTACTCTTCTGGGCGGCAGAACACAGTCAGAATCTGCTGCGCAATGGCCTTCAGGCAGCCCTGGCTTGCGGACTCGAATATCGGCAGCGACAGGATCTCCCGGTTCAGGTGGAGGGCGATGTCACCTCGCAGTTCGTCTGGGAAATCCTTCATGATCTGGTTGAAAAATCAGACTGGCTCTTGCAGCCACTTTTGTCATAAACCCAACTTTCTCTCTTATTCCACTCTGCATCCACCCCTCATCTCACTCCCTGTCCTTCCTTGCATAACCTCACTCCCTGTCCCTCTCTGCACCAACCTCACTCCCTGTCCCTCTCTGCACCCACCTCACTCCCTGTCCCTCTCTGCACCAACCTCACTCCCTGTCCCTCTCTGCACCAACCTCACTCCCTGTCCCTCTCTGCACCAACCTCACTCCCTGTCCCTCTCTGCACCCACCTCACTCCCTGTCCCTCTCTCACCAACCTTGCTCCCTGTCCCTCTCTGCACCAACCTCACTCCCTGTCCCTCTCTGCACCCACCTCACTCCCTGTCCCTCTCTGCACCAACCTCACTCCCTGTCCCTCTCTGCACCCACCTCACTCCCTGTCCCTCTCTGCACCCACCTCACTCCCTGTCCCTCTCTGCACCAACCTCACTCCCTGTCCCTCTCTGCACCCACCCCACTCCCTGTCCCTCTGCACCCACCCCACTCCCTGTCCCAAGGACACACCCACTTCGCCCATCTTTACCCCATGTTTCAGCAGGCCTGCTTCAAACGCACTTTCCCAACTCACCTCGTTGGGATTGATGCCTCTATTGATGGACCACATTGCCTGGAAGAACTCCTGCATGCGCCGCTTCAAATGCTTGGGAATGTGATGCGTTCTAGTGAAGTCCTTCAGCTCCTGAGTCTTGGCCGTGTAGGCCGCCCGCCTGGCGTACATCTTCTGGATGAGGGCTGTCACATTGCCGAAGACCGCTGCGTGCATCAGGGCTGCAGCGGGGGCAAAGGATTATTTTTATGATGAAAATTTGTAATTTATTAGCAGTTTGGACCACCCACAGAATATATGGGGGTGCATTACGAGCGTATGTGGTTTGGACAGCATCTATACGGGGTTAAAAATTTCGAAAACGGATAATTTAGCAAGTCTGAATTTAGAATCAAAAGCACTTTTGAAGTTATTCCAATGAGGAGTTTGCAATAAACAGGCGCTGTTAGGCATTGTAGGATGTGTGGAAAAATTATCCCCATAGATCATGATTAATGTTTTCCTAGCAATTTTTTCAGCCTCAACTCCGGAGGAAACTGAGCTGGAGCTGCGCAGTTGGGACTCGAGTTTGTCTCTGCGTGAGGAGCATCCCGCGTGTCCCGTGTCCCCCGGCAGGTGCGCAAAAGTTTGGCGTGTCGCCTTTCATGCTGCACTTCAAAGCCGGGGGGTTGTTCAAGTACTTGGCCTTGTGCTGATGACTGCGGCCAGGCTATTAAACTGCAGAAAGAAGTTGCCGAATTTCATTGCCTCGTTCTATTTTTGGGATTCAAATGCAGGAGAAATGGTCTGTTCTGCTAATTTTAAGGCTTAATGCCCTGTAAAAAGTGGCCTTCGTGAAACCTGTTGTTGAAATTAGAAATAGCGATACCTTGCATTTAAAAGGCTTTTCTTCGGCCTTCAGTCAGTTGGCGTGTATGACCTTGCAGGAATTCCGTCGACCCTGAGACAGGAGTCAGTTGGCGTGTATGACCTTGCAGGAATTCCGTCGAACTTGAGACAGGAGTCAGTTGGCGTGTATGACCTTGCAGGAATTCCGTCGAACTTGAGACAGGAGTCAGTTGGCGTGTATGACCTTGCAGGAATTCCGTCGACCCTGAGACAGGAGTCAGTTGGCGTGTATGACCTTGCAGGAATTCCGTCGACCTTGAGACAGGAGTCAGTTGGCGTGTATGACCTTGCAGGAATTCCGTCGACCCTGAGACAGGAGTCAGTTGGCGTGTATGACCTTGCAGGAATTCCGTCGAACTTGATACAGGAGTCAGTTGGCGTGTATAACCTTGCAGGAATTCCGTCGAACTTGAGACAGGAGTCAGTTGGCGTGTATGACCTTGCAGGAATTCCGTCGAACTTGAGACAGGAGTCAGTTGGCGTGTATGACCTTGCAGGAATTCCGTCGAAATTGAGACAGGAGTCAGTTGGCGTGTATGACCTTGCAGGAATTCCGTCGAACTTGAGACAGGAGTCAGTTGGCGTGTATGACCTTGCAGGAATTCCGTCGAACTTGAGACAGGAGACAGTTGAAGTATGTGTGACCTTAAAGGAAATCCGTCGACCTTGAGAGACAACTTAGCTATGTGACCTTGAGGCAATCCGTTGACCTTAAGACAGTGTGTGAACTTAAAGCAAATCCTTCGACCTTGGGACGACAGTTGCAGTGTTGATATTAAAAAAATTTCCCATAGAAATGTACACGTTTGTACACAACAGAGCCTCACCGCCAATGAGCATGATGCAGATGCTAAAGATCTTCTCGTGATCCGTGTTGGCCGACACGTTTCCGAAGCCGATGCTGGTGAGGCTGCTGCAGGTGTAGTACAGGGCGGTGATGTAGCGCGAGGATTTTGTCGGACCGCCCTCTGAGCAGCCGCCGCTGGCGTTGCCGGGTCGATCTTCGTCCACGGAGCATTGGAAGTTAAAGGGCGCCTTCATGTCGTCGCTGAGCTTTGACATCCAGCCTGAGGAATCGGGCGGCAGGAGGGCACCGAAATCAATTGGTGTGAATGTTCCAAAAGGGCACTGGTGGCTTGAGAGAGACATTGATGGCTTAGCAGTGATAATGGAGGCTTGAGAGTGGCATTGATCGTTTAACAGTGACAATGGTGGCTCGAAATGACATTTCAATCTCACTGATCTCCCTGGTCTGGTTCAGCTCCAGCTGTTTCCGCCCGATCACCAGCCAGATGCAGGCGAACCAATGGGCGCTCAGAGCGAACATCGAGATAAGCAGCAGGAGCACCAAGCTGGAGTACTGAGCGTAGCGGTCAATCTTCTGGTAGAGCTTTACCAGCCTCAGCATCCGGGCCAGCTTCATCAGATTAAATGCCTCCTGCACGGGTTGGGCAGAATTGGTTGCTATGGTACACTGTGGCTTTTCCGAGTAAATTTTGTGAGAGACATTAGATCTCTGTGAGTGACATTGGATCTCTGTGACATTGGATCTCTGTGAGTGACATTGGAACTGTATTAGTGACAATGGATCTCTGTGAGTAACACTAAATCTCTGTGAGTGACATTGGATCTCTGTGAGTGACATTGGAACTCTATGAGAGACATTGGATCTCTGTGAGTGACATTGGAACTCTATGAGAGACATTGGATCTCTGTGAGTGACATTGGAACTCTATGAGAGACATTGGATCTCTGTGAGTAACAATAAATCTCTGTGAGTGACATTGGATCTCTGTGAGTGACATTGGAACTCTATGAGAGACATTGGATCTCTGTGAGTGACATTGGAACTCTATGAGAGACATTGGATCTCTGTGAGTGACATTGGAACTCTATGAGAGACATTGGATCTCTGTGAGTGACATTGGAACTGTATTAGTGACAATGGATCTCTGTGAGTAACACTAAATCTCTGTGAGTGACATTGATCTCTGTGAGTGACATTGGAACTCTATGAGAGTGACATTGGAACTCTATGAGAGACATTGGATCTCTGTGAGCGACATTGGAACTCTATTAGTGACCATGGATCTCTGTGAGTAACACTAAATCTCTGAGAGTGACATTGGATCTCTGTGAGTGACTTGGATTTGACTATAGTGACCAACAGTTCCCAGGATCTGGACTCACAGGAAAAGAAACCGTTTATTGAGGGCGAGAGACCAGTGAAGGCTGGTTGAGAGATCTGTCTCAGATGAGAGGCCTCAGCCCGACAAAAAGAGAAGAGTTTGAGTTGCTTTCAGCCTCAATCCTAGGATGAGCAACAAATAAGCGATTCAGTTGATGGATCACTTTATTTTTTCGTCAAGGCCGCTTTTAAACAGAGAAAGTGCGTGCAAATTAAAGCAGCGCAATGTTTTTCGGTCTTAACTACGAACTTAAAGGGTGAATTTGCATTAAATGAAGCTAGGATAGAGCTAGGATGGAGCTAGGATGGAGCTAGGATGGAGCTAGGATGGAGCTAGGATGGAGCTAGGATGGAGCTAGCTGATGGAGCTAGGATGGAGCTAGGATGGATCTAGCTTATGGAGCTAGGATGGATCCAGGATGGAGCTAGGATGGAGCTAGGAGGAGCTAGGATGGAGCTAAAATGGAGCTAGGATGGAGCTAGGATGAACCCAGGATGGAGCTAGGATGGAGCTAGGATGGAGCTAGGATGGAGCTAGGATGGAGCTAGGATGGAGCTTACATTAAAGCTAGGATGGAGCTAGGATGGAGCTAGAATGGAGCTAGGATGGAGCTAGAATGGAGCTAGGATGGAGCTAGGATGGAGCTAGGATGGAGCTAGGATGGAGCTAGGATGGAGCTAGGATGGAGCTAGCTTATGGAGCTAGGATAGATCCAGGATGGAGCTAGGATGGAGCTAGGATGGAGCTAGGATGGAGCTAGGATGGATCCAGGATGGAGCTAGGATGGAGCTAGGATGGATCTAGCTTATGGAGCTAGGATGGAGCTAGGATAGAGCTAGGAGGAGCTAGGATGGAGCTAAAATGGAGCTAGGATGGAGCTAGGATGGAGCTAAAATGGAGCTAGGATGGAGCTAGAATGGAGCTAAAATGGAGCTAGGATGGAGCTAGGATGGAGCTAGGATGAACCCAGGATGGAGCTAGGATGGAGCTAGGATGGAGCTTACATTAAAGCTAGGATGGAGCTAGGATGGAGCTAGAATGGAGCTAGGATGGAGCTAGAATGGAGCTAGGATGGAGCTTACATTGAAGCTAGGATGGAGCTAGGATGGAGCTAGGATGGAGCTAGGAGGAGCTAGGATGGAGCTAAAATGGAGCTAGGATGGAGCTAGGATGGAGCTAGGATGGAGCTAGGATGAACCCAGGATGGAGCTAGGATGGAGCTAGGATGGAGCTAGGATGGAGCTAGGATGGAGCTAGGATGGAGCTAGGATGAACCCAGGATGGAGCTAGGATGGAGCTAGGATGGAGCTAGGATGGAGCTAGGATGGAGCTTACATTAAAGCTAGGATGGAGCTAGGATGGAGCTAGGATAGAGCTAGGAGGAGCTAGGATGGAGCTAGGATGAACCCAGGATGGAGCTAGGATGGAGCTAGGATGGAGCTAGGATGGAGCTAGGATGGAGCTAGGATGGAGCTAGGATGGAGCTAGGATGGAGCTAGGATGGATCTAGCTTATGGAGCTAGGATGGATCCAGGATGGAGCTAGGATAGAGCTAGGAGGAGCTAGGATGGAGCTAGAATGGAGCTAGGATGGAGCTAGGATGGAGCTAGGATGGAGCTTACATTGAAGCTAGGATGGAGCTAGGATGGAGCTAGGATGGAGCTAGGATGGAGCTAGCTTATGGAGCTAGGATAGATCCAGGATGGAGCTAGGATGGAGCTAGGATGGAGCTAGGATGGAGCTAGAATGGAGCTAGGATAAAGCTAGAATGGAGCTAGGATGGAGCTTACATTGAAGCTAGGATGGAGCTAGGATGGAGCTAGGATGGAGCTAGGATGGAGCTATGATGGAGCTAGTATGGAGCTAAAATGGAGCTAGCTGATGGAGCTAGAATGGAGCTAGGATGGAGCTAGAATGGAGTTTAGGTGTTGATGAGTAGAATGAAGCGCTCACCATTTCCGTGGCCAGGTTGGAGCTGACCGCTTTGCTAATTATGATAATCATGTCGAAGGGCACGGCAGCCAACAGGTCGAGGAAGAACCAAGTTTTTGTGTAGTTGATGGCGATGAGCCGCTGACAGTACACCACTTGTCCGCCTTTGCTCACAAATGTAGTACGGAAGTTGATGCAGATGTCTGTTTTCCGAGTTGGTTAGCAAGTTTCATTAATTATTTTAAATAAAAAATTAAAATAAATTCGGCTGAACTACTTATGACATAATATGAGTAGAGTAGTTTGCGCATAACAGTGAAAACTGAGCGAAAGGCTCTAACGGCAAGGGCTACGAGCGATCTGTCCTGTTCTTTCCCGATTCAGTGGAGAAAGGAGCGCGATTATCCCCTCAGAATCCACAAGCTGGGCCGGATTTTCCCTCCCCATGTCGCGGGTGATTAAGCGAAAGTGGATTAGCTGACAAGACAGCTGCCGATTGCAGTTTTGCCTGCTCTCGCGCATTTGGGGTCCCGTCGCAATATGATTTTTTGTTAGTCTGTGAGTAGCTGCTAATTGAAGACTGAGCTGGGCTGAGCGGCTATGGAAAGCTTGGCTGCAAATTCACTCTAATAATAATATTATATTGTATTATATACTTGCCGATCCTAACTTGCTTTGCATTTAACCTGCTAAATTGCATGTAGTATATTTTAATAGACTAACCGATGTACTTTCAGTATACGCTTATTTAATTGTAAAGCAAATGTACTTTACTATACTATAATTTACACACCGGGGAATGCACACACTGCATGTACACTCGGGTGTAAATTGAATGTACACACTGGGGAATGCACACACTGCATGTACACTCGGGTGTAAATTGAATGTACACACTGGGGAATGCACAAACCGAACGTACACTCGGGGTGTAAATTGAATGTACACATCGGGAAATGCACACACCGAACGTACACTCGGGGTGTAAAATGAAAGTACATATCGGGGAATGCACACACCGCATGTACACTCGGGGTGTAAATTGAATGTACACATCGGGGAATGCGCACACCGAACGTACACTCGGGGTGTGAATTGAATGTACACATCTGGGAATGCGCACACCGCATGTACACGCGGGGTGTAAATTGAATGTACACATCGGGGAATGCGCACATCGCATGTACACTCGGGGTGTAAATTGAATGTACACATCGGGGAATGCGCACACCGCATGTACACTCGGGGTGTAAATTGAATGTACACATCGGGGAATGCACACACCGCATGTACACTCGGGGTGTAAATTGAATGTACACATCGGAGAATGCACACACCGCATGTACACTCGGGGGTGTAAATTGAATGTACACATCGGGGAATGCGCACACCGCATGTACACTCGGGGGTGTAAACTGAATGTACACATCGGGGAATGCGCACACCGCATGTACACTCGGGGGTGTAAACTGAATGTACATATCGGGGAATGCGCACACCGCATGTACACTCGGGGGTGTAAACTGAATGTACATATCGGGGAATGCGCACACCGCATGTACACTCGGCCTGTTCGCACACAACTTCAACTTGCCGGCAATGAAGACGACCTCGACCAGCAGGTCGATGACCACCCCGGCGTCCTCAATGGCGGCTGTGCCGGCCTTCCTGGCGCGGCCGTTGCTGTTGGCCGCATTGTACGGCACCATGATGGCGATGTAGAAGGTGAACAGCAGGATCAGCCAGTCCCAGCTGATCTTCAGCAGCCCGTAGTGCAGCAGGATGCAGCGCGACTTCTTAACCTCCTGCACCTTGTACTCGGGCATGGCGCTGCCGCCACCCAGGCTGTGAATCTGGGGCAGGGGGATTTTTTTGCAACATTGGGGATTTTGCCCCGTATTTCTTCCAACGCTTCGACTACATCTTTAGAGGCTGCATGAGTAAAGTGAGCAGCGAGTTTGAGTTCAGGCTCTGAGTGCTAGCAAACTGCTCGAAGTCAAGTAAGTGGACATAGTTTGAGCTTGAGTTCAATATTAGCATGGATAAGGATGACAGCTGTGGTACAGGATGGCAGCTATGGTACAGGATGGCAGCTATGGTACAGGATGGCAGCTATGGTACAGGATGGCAGCTATAGTACAGGATGGCAGCTATGGTACAGGATGGCAGCTATGGTACAGGATGGCAGCTATGGTACAGGATGGCAGCTATGGTACAGGATGGCAGCTATGGTACAGGATGGCAGCTATAGTGCAGGATGGCAGCTATGGTACAGGATGGCAGCTATGGTACAGGATGGCAGCTATGGTACAGGATGGCAGCTATGGTACATGATGGCAGCTATGGTACAGGATGGCAGCTATGGTACAGGATGGCAGCTATGGTACAGGATGGCAGCTATAGTGCAGGATGGCAGCTATGGTACAGGATGGCAGCTATGGTACAGGATGGCAGCTATGGTACAGGATGGCAGCTATGGTACAGGATGGCAGCTATGGTACAGGATGGCAGCTATGGTACAGGATGGCAGCTATGGTACAGGATGGCAGCTATGGTACAGGATGGCAGCTATGGTACAGGATGGCAGCTATGGTACAGGATGGCAGCTATGGTACAGGATGGCAGCTGTGGTTGCCCCAGTCAAAAGTCCCAGCCTTGGCCATCACCTTATTGAGCTGGCTAAACGGCTTGCTCTTGTTCCTGGAGTCGAACTGGCCGCTCAGATGGTACAGCACCGCCCTGGACCGTCGGCGTTGGTACTTGAAGGTCGAACTGCACTCCTCGCCGCCATTGTCGCTGCCGCCTGCGCAGTCCTCACCGCTGGAGGAGTCCGAGCCGGATGCTGATTCCGAGCTGGCTGTGTTTTTGTCCTTGCAGTTGACGCCGCCGCCGCCGCCGCCGCCGCCGCTGCTGCTACCGTTGCTGCCGCTGCTGCTGCTGTCCAGGTCGGCCTGCCTGGCGTCCTCGGCAACTGCAAGCGGCGCGGTTGGCTGCTGCTGCTGCCCTGCCGTCTGAGCTGCTTCGTTGCCGAGGTCCGGCCGAGTTGGCGCTAAATGTTTAGAGAGTGCATGCATAGTGTACATGCATAGTGTACATGCATAGTGTACATGCATAGTGTACATACATAGTGTACATGCATAGTGTACATGCGTAGTGTACATGCAATGCCCTGATTGGTTCATTGTATCCGCTCTGCCGCATATCCCCTGCTGTTGGCAACTCAGAGCGTTGAATGAGCGACTGCATAACAACAAATAATTTTGCTTAACAAATAAGATAAGATTTCTAAGTGGAGCAGGAAACTCCGTTTGATGGAGCTGGGGCTGGAGGGGGGAACCCCGGAGGCGAAGTCTTTACAGGCTGGTGTGAAGGAATGATTTGTGTGACGGCAATTATAGAGATATACGGTACTTGCTCCTGATTGCTATAATTAATATAACTTTAGCACCTGCTGATCGATGGAACAGCTTGTTACTTGTTCACTGCGTCACGCAGTCACAGCCTGAGTTCACTGTGTCACCTATCACAGCCTCTGTTCACTGTGTCACAAAGTCACTGCCTGAGTTCACTGTGTCACCTGTCACAGCCTCTGTTCACTGTGTCACAAAGTACAACCTGAGTTCACTGTGTCACACAGTCACAACCTGAGTTCACTGTGTCACGCAGTCACAGCCTGAGTTCACTGTGTCACCTGTCACAGCCTCTGTTCACTGTGTCACAAAGTCACAACCTGAGTTCACTGTGTCACCTGTCACAGCCTCTGTTCAGTGTGTCACACAGTCACAGCCTGAGTTCACTGTGTCACACTGTCACAACCTGAGTTCACTGTGTCACCTGTCACTCCCTCTGTTCACTGTGTCACACAGTCACAGCCTGAGTTCACTGTGTCACACTGTCACAACCTGAGTTCACTGTGTCACACAGTCGCAATCTGAGTTCACTGTGTCACGCAGTCACAGCCTGAGTTCACTGTGTCACACAGTCACAACCTGAGTTCACTGTGTCACCTGTCACAGCCTCTGTTCACTGTGTCACAAAGTCACAACCTGAGTTCACTGTGTCACACAGTCACAACCTGAGTTCACTGTGTCACACAGTCACAACCTGAGTTCACTGTGTCACGCAGTCACAGCCTGAGTTCACTGTGTCACAGCCTTAGTCACAGAGTTCACATTGTGTCGCAGCCTTTAGTCACAGAGTTCACATTGTGTCACAGCCTTAGTCACAGAGTTCAGTCACTATGTCACAGCCTTAGTCACAGAGTTCACATTGTGTCACAGCCTTAGTCACAGAGTTCACATTGTGTCACAGCCTTAAGTCACAGAGTTCACATTGTGTCACAGCCTTAGTCACAGAGTTCAGTCACTATGTCACAGCCTTAGTCACAGAGTTCACATTGTGTCACAGTCTTAGTCACAGAGTTCAGTCACTATGTCACAGCCTTAGTCACAGAGTTCAGTCACTATGTCACAGCCTTAGTCACAGAGTTCAGTCACGGCTAATTAATGGAAAATCGTCATAGAGCAATCAGAACCCTTTGCCCACTAGAGGGGATGGATTTCCCCCAAAAAATGGTCTTTCCTCTGATCCCCTCTGACAAATCGTGTCTGCAGCGCAGGCCAAATGTAAATAAACAGCCCACCAGCAGTTTGAAGGCAACGTCACCGGGAAATCTGCTTATTCAAGCTTTGAAGGTAGGTAAGGGAGTGGAGACTTGGCCCTTTGTCCTTCCGTCTGCCCTATAGTATGATAGAAAGTAATGTACTTTTTTATACATCGTTTAATAATCCGGTCACGAATACATCTAGTCACAATCACAGGTCACAAGTGCTCGCTGCCGTTTTCATGATCACGGTCAATTTAACACTCACCTTTTTTCTGCTTAGTGATGTCTTTGTGCGAGGCCAGGAACAAGACCACGTCGCCCTTCTCATTCTTTATCGGTACAATGTCGAGCAGACAAACGAACTGGGATCCTAAATGGCAAGCGGAAATCAAATGTCAAGAAATCTGCTCTCAGAGTGGATTGGATGATTCCGGAGTGGGTGGATGATTCCGGAGTGGGGTGGATGATTCCGGAGTGGGGTGGATGATTCCGGAGTGGGGTGGATGATTCCAGAGTGGGGTGGATGATTCTAGAGTGGGTGGATGATTCCGGAGTGGGGTGGATGATTCTAGAGTGGGTGGATGATTCCGGAGTGGGGTGGATGATTCCGGAGTGGGGTGGATGATTCCGGAGTGGGGTGGATGATTCCGGAGTGGGGTGGATGATTCCGGAGTGGGGTGGATGATTCCGGAGTGGGGTGGATGATTCCGGAGTGGGGTGGATGATTAATGATTCTGGAGTGGGGTGGATGATTCCGGAGTGGGGTGGATGATTCCGGAGTGGGGTGGATGATTCCAGAGTGGAGTGGATGATTCTAGAGTGGGTGGATGATTCTAGAGTGGGTGGATGATTCCGGAGTGGGGTGGATGATTCTAGAGTGGGGTGGATGATTCCGGAGTGGGGTGGATGATTCCGGAGTGGGGTGGATGATTCCGGAGTGGGGTGGATGATTCCGGAGTGGGGTGGATGATTCCGGAGTGGGGTGGATGATTCCGGAGTGGGGTGGATGATTCCGGAGTGGGGTGGATGATTCCGGAGTGGGGTGGATGATTCCAGAGTGGGGTGGATGATTCTAGAGTGGGTGGATGATTCTAGAGTGGGTGGATGATTCCGGAGTGGGGTGGATGATTCTAGAGTGGGGTGGATGATTCCGGAGTGGGGTGGATGATTCCGGAGTGGGGTGGATGATTCCGGAGTGGGGTGGATGATTCCGGAGTGGGGTGGATAATTCTAGAGTGAGATGGATGATTAATGATTCTGGAGTGGGGTGGATGATTCTGGAGTGGATTGGATGATTCCGGAGTGGGGTGGATGATTCTGGAGTGGGGTGGATGATTCCGGAGTGGGGTGGATGATTCCAGAGTGGGGTGGATGATTCCGGAGTGGGGTGAATGATTCCGGAGTGGGGTGAATGATTCCGGAGTGGGGTGGATGATTCCGGAGTGGGGTGGATAATTCTAGAGTGAGATGGATGATTAATGATTCTGGAGTGGGGTGGATGATTCTGGAGTGGGGTGGATGATTAATGATTCTGGAGTGGGGTGGATGATTCTGGAGTGGATTGGATGATTCCGGAGTGGGGTGGATGATTCTGGAGTGGGGTGGATGATTCCGGAGTGGGGTGGATGATTCTGGAGTGGGGTGGATGATTCCGGAGTGGGGTGGATGATTAATGATTCTGGAGTGGGGTGGATGATTCCGGAGTGGGGTGGATGATTCCGGAGTGGGGTGGATGATTCCGGAGTGGGGTGGATAATTCTAGAGTGAGATGGATGATTAATGATTCTGGAGTGGGGTGGATGATTCTGGAGTGGGTGGATGATTCTGGAGTGGGGTGGATGATCCCGGAGTGGGGTGGATGATTCCAGAGTGGGGTGGATGATTCCGGAGTGGGGTGGATGATTCTGGAGTGGGGTGAATGATTCCAGAGTGGGGTGGATGATTCCGGAGTGGGGTGAATGATTCCGGAGTGGGGTGGATGATTCCGGAGTGGGGTGAATGATTCCGGAGTGGGGTGGATGATTCCGGAGTGGGGTGAATGATTCCGGAGTGGGGTGAATGATTCCGGACTGGGGTGAATGGTTTCGGAGGGGGGTGAATGATTCCAGAGTGGGGTGAATGATTCCGGACTGGGGTGAATGGTTTCGGAGGGGGGTGAATGATTCCAGAGTGGGGTAGATGATTCCGGAGTGGGGTGAATGATTCCGGAGTGGGGTGAATGATTCCGGAGTGGGGTGGATGATTCCGGAGTGGGGTGGATGATTCCGGAGTGGGGTGGATGATTCCGGAGTGGGGTGGATGCTCCTGGAGTGGAGTGGTAGTCTAGAATTGAAAATTTAATAGTGGACTGGGTTGCCTCAGTGTAAAAAAAGTTTCAGAAATTATCCAAACGAATTGATATTCATTTGACGCCAAACAGTTCGTCATACTGAAATAATGAATCACAATTATGCTCTCGAGTTCGTAAGGACGTTTCCTGTGACTCAAATCCAAGGAAAGCTAAATTGGAGCTCTGTCGAGGTCATTCAGTGCAATAGTTGGATTCCAGCTTTTTGTTGCGCCTGGCTTTGCAGGCCGAGCCGCTGGCGGCGGGCGACTGGCACCGAAGCGGGACGGAGTCTCGGCCGCCCCCAGGCCTCGGGTGCGCAATAGGAAACCGCCCGAGTGCGCCAGGGAGAAGTCCGATATCGGCGATAGAATGCCGGTTGCTGAGCTCCCTTAAGCGCTGCCTGGGAGGTAATATATTTTTTCAAGCGATAAAGCGATAAACGCTGCCAGCTTAGGGCCGAAGAGATCAAGGTTGCAAATTCGAGCGGCCAGGTGGGGACGGAAGCCGCGGCTGGTGCCAAGAAAATCTCCAGGGCCGCGGCCAGCTGCTCAAATGGCGACTTTCCACTCGCATATCTGCGCTCGCGGTTTCAAAATAGGACACACACGAGGGTGTGTCCGGCAGGTCGAGGGATTTTGAAACTGGTCTCGCTATCTGGGCTCGAAAAAATTAAAACAGAGCATGACATACACTACAGCCCAACACCCCCCTCACAGCCCACCCTGCAGGAACAGGAATCTTCCATTCCGAGACACATCAATAACATTTTTTTATTAGAGGCAGGGGGGCTGTATGCACCCTGGCGCACTTTAACCGGGATTGTCGCACAACTGGCGAGAGGCATTACTGCCCATTCCGCCGACTCCCCTAAGCAGGCAAACAAGCGTGCGGAAACGTACGCAGTCAGACGCACAGGCACAGGAGTGTAAAACGGCCCTAACTTATTTATCGTTATGTTTAAAAGTCGCGAATGAATTGCGCGACTTCTTCGCCGGCATCGTGAACGCGCCCGCGTCGCCGCTGCCCGCCAGCTTTGCGCTCCCACTGGACACGCCGCTCCCAGCTGAGGAGGACTTCTGCAACAGCCCAGTCACCACGGAGGACGTTGTGCTGTACGCTCGGAAAACAACAGGCGGCAAGGCGCTCGGCCCCGACGAAGTCCCGGTCGAAGCGCTGCGGCTCCGCTGTGTGGCCTCCCGCGTCATGAACCGCGTGCTCGCCGGCGCTCCTGCGCCTACCGAGTGGACCGTCGTGCACATCGTGCCGATCCCGAAGAAGGCAGGGACAACGCGGAAGGAAGACCACCGCGGGATCTCGCTGATGTCCTGCACCGCGAAGCTCTTCAACCGGCTGCTGCTCGATCGTCTGCAGTCGGTGCTGGACCCGTACCTGCGGTACGAGCAGAACGGATTCCGGCCGCAACGCGGTACAGTGACACAGATCCTCGCACTCCGCCGTGTCATCGAGGAGGCGCGCATCCGCCAGTCTACGCTGATCATTGTCTTCGAAAGGCGTTTGACTCGGTGTGGAGAGCCGCGCTTCCCTTTGTCCTTCGAGCCTACCGGGTACCCCAGCAGCTAATCGACGCTGTCATGGCGCTGTATTGCGATACTCGAGCTGCTGTGGTGACGGCGGACGGCCGGTCTGACCTGTTCGATACTTCATCAGGAGTTCTGCAGGGCGACACGCTAGCGCCGTTCCTCTTCGTGCTGCTGCTGGACTCGGTGCTTCGGACCGCACTCGTCTCGGCTAATGACGGCTTCCTGCTGCGCAGACGCATCGGTCACCGCCACGGCGAAAAGCGCCTAAGCGTGCTTGGCTACGCCGACGACCTCGCCCTCCTGTCCTCGTCCGTCGAAGGCGCCCAGCGCCAGATCGATAGGCTGGTCGAGGTGGCATCGAGCGTCGGTCTGATCGTCAACACGCTGAAGACCGAGGTGCTGACTGTGCCGGCCGATATCCCAGCGGACCTGACGTGCCGCGGCGCAGACGGGCAGACGACCAGGCTCGCACGCTGCCAGCGGTTCACCTACCTCGGCGGTCTGGTGCCCCACGTGGAAGAGGACCTCCGGCGGCGCAGAGGACTTGCCTGGGCGGCCTTTCGTTCGATCCGAGCCGTCCTCCAGTCCGAAGCGCTGCCCGACCGCCAGAGGGCTCGGCTGTGGCAGGCGGTGGTCGAAACCGTCCTGCTATACAACGCCGAGACGTGGACGCTGACGGCTACGCTAAAGCGGCAGCTGGACTCGGCGCACTCAAGGCTGCTCCGTGCGGCCTTTCGAGCTGACGAGAGCGTCGGGACCGAGGCCCTGTACGATCGGGCCAAGCTGCAGCGCCCGTCCATCATTCTGCGCCGGCGGCGACCTCAACTGGCGGGTCATGTGATCCGGGCCGAGGGCTACTGCCCCCAACCTGTTCAGGACGTCCTGCTGCTCACCTTGCAGGGTCCGTTCAGGCGGGGTCAGGCCCGAACCCGTCGATACGTGGACTGCCTGCTGTGCGACGCTGGGGCGCCCAACACTGCCAATGGAGCGGACTTTGTTCGCTCCCAGGCTCTGCGGCGCGCCATCTGACGCGCCCTGCTCTAGCTGTGACTGTGCATGCGGGGTCGCGTATTTTGTTGTTGTTATTTGTTTAAAAGAAACTTTTCAGGGCTCCTGACTCCTGTCACCCACTCTAGTAACGAAACAGTTAATCCTCGACCAGGATTCACCGCCCCTTGCCAGTCAAAAAGCTGTGAGACTCCCGCAGCAGACATTCGTAAAGCAGTTGAGCTCACCAGTCTTCTTGTAGAAGACGACCTCAGTTTGCAGCTCCCTCTGCGCTAGCAAGCTGTCCTCGATCTTCTGCCGCTCGGTGGGCTCGGTGGCCTGGCCCCACAAGAACCGGCAGGCGCAGGGCTTGGACATCACCTGGGCCCGGGCGAAGCCAGTCAGCTCGCAGAATCCGTCGGAGCAGTACACAATGGGCCTGTCCTTCGCCTGCGCGTTGCCTAACACGAAGTTGCTGTCTGTTGGATGGCGGAGTGAGCGTTCAGGGTTGGGTTTGGGGCATGAAGTAGTCATAGTAGTCAAGAAGCTAGCTGGCAAAACATCCGGCTAGCTGGCAAAACATCCGGCTAACTGGCAAAACATCCGGCTAGCTGGCAAAACATCCGGCTAGCTGGCAAAACATCCGGCTAGCTGGCAAAACATCCGGCTAGCTGGCAAAACATCCGGCTAGCTGGCAAAACATCCGGCTAGCTGGCAAAACATCTGGCTAGCTGGCAAAACATCCGGCTAGCTGGCAAAACATCCGGCTAGCTGGCAAAACATCCGGCTAGCTGGCAAACATCCGGCTAGCTGGCAAAACATCCGGCTAGCTGGCAAACATCCGGCTAGCTGGCAAAACATCCGGCTAACTGGCAAAACATCCGGCTAGCTGGCAAAACATCCGGCTAGCTGGCAAAACATCCGGCTAGCTGGCAAACATCCGGCTAGCTGGCAAAACATCCGGCTAGCTGGCAAAATATCCGGCTAGCTGGCAAAACATCCAGCTAGCTGACAAAACATCCGGCTAGCTGGCAAAACATCCGGCTAGCTGGCAAACACATCCGGCTAGCTGGCAAACACATCCGGCTAGCTGGCAAACACAT
Source organism: Macrostomum lignano (assembly GCA_002269645.1). Classification (NCBI taxonomy): domain Eukaryota; kingdom Metazoa; phylum Platyhelminthes; family Macrostomidae; genus Macrostomum; species Macrostomum lignano. The sequence goes on from NIVC01001373.1 coordinate 84,818, forward strand.
CCGGCTAGCTGGCAAACACATCCGGCTAGCTGGCAAACACATCCGGCTAGCTGGCAAACATTCGAAGAGTGCTAGTCGAGATGTAGGCGTTATAATAGCGGGTACTCAGACGTGGTTGTTAAGTCGATGTGTTGAAGCTGTTATGGGAAGGCTTTTCCGAGTTCAGAAGTGTCAGAAGGCGTGTGGACGTTAAGTCAGTTGTAACTGCTCAAAACTGTCTGCAAACTTTTCTCCCAGTTTCACTAAATTTATTAGCTAAGCAATAAAAGCAGATCGTCAGGCAAATAAAATTTACGAGCAACACTTTGAGCACAAGAGTAATAAATATGCAGAGTAGGCTTATCGCACGACAAACTGTCGAAGTTCTCAAGCTGTCAAGTTCTCAAGCCGACCTGTCACCGCCATGAAGTCCCAAGCTAACTGTCCTTGGTCTATGGATTCGACAAAGAATGGATTGCTAGTCTAACCAATCAATGAAAAATATTTGCCGATGGGGGCTGTGGGCACCCGGTGCGCAATGGCTTTGCCGAAAATTTCTGCAAATTCCGCTGACTCCTCAGCACAGGCAGGCCCTGACTTTCATGTCGTTGGCATGTACAGTCTCTGTCCCTCGGGGTGTGTCATTAGTGCTGCACTTTGCCCAGCACTATGACAAACAATATAATTACTCATTTTATCCCATTGGAACGAACAAGAAACTCCCACCTTTAGTCGCAAAAGGACCGACGCAGGAGTGAGAAAGAGAGACGAAAGTCAAAGAACGGAGCCAACGCAGAGCCCCTTAAAAAACAAGAGCACTGAGGTGAGCGAGCCCGGTCTGCTCAAAGCGTCACGCACCGGAGTCCAGCGTGCGAAGTGAGCAGCTCCCAGATTGAGCCAATAGTGCAGCGGACCCCCTGCATATGCCGCTCTCCCGCGGAGAGATTTGCTAAAAGGGCGGGAGGAGGTTGCCCCGGCTGAGCGCTGAGCAGGAAGGTTCGCTTATTAATCACCCGCGATCGTATCGGTTGAGGATCTGGGAGCCCGGGTCCCGGACTGGGGGCGGTGGAGGAGGGGGTAAACACACACACCCGAAGAAGCTGCAGCTTGGCGTTGTGGGATCGCACGGAGAATGAAAGTCAATAATCCCTTCTTCCATACGCGAATTGGGGCGGATAATGGCGAAGGGGGCAATTATTACCTGCAAAATTTTTCTCCCATCCAGTTTCCAGAGGATACATTGAAGGTGCTCCAGTTCAGTGAGACCGAGGAACCTTCTGTGTCAGCTTCCACTGCTTAATCCGCGCCCTGCATCCTGTCGTTCTCACACATTCATTAATCACGCATTCCCTATTTGTCTTCATTCCCAGTCTGCGCTCGCGATTCGCACCTGCCCGATTGCCCGAGCAGTGCAGCGTGAAATTGAGCACACTTGCGAGTTCTCTAACTTGCTCCGGCGATTCAGTTCGAGCACCTGAGCGGCTCCACACCTCACAAAGGTAAATTTAACCCCTAATCAAGCTTATTACGCAGAATAGCTAATCCCCCACCTGACTGAAATCGAGTTGTCCCTACAGCGATTGTATCATTACTGCGGGAAGCGCAGTCATATGAGTTTACATTGGGGTCTCTAGGGGCAGAAAGGCATACAGTTGATTGGTCTCGAGGGGTAAACAGGTAGACAGTGGAGTCTCGAAGGGTAAACAGGTAGACAGTGGAGTCTCGAGGGGTGAACAGGTAGACAGTGGAGTCTCGAGGGGTGAACAGGTAGACAGTGGAGTCTCGAGGGGTGAACAGGTAGACAGTGGAGTCTCGAGGGGTGAACAGTCTACCAGAGTAGATACGAGTAGATAGACAATTTTGTCTCCTGGGGTAGCTTCGAGGGTAATCTCGAATCTATATAAGCTATAATGACAGAATACTACAAAATGCAGCAGTCATAATCCATAGATCAACAACTCTACAGCCATCGAAGATTGCCGAATAACAGCAGACGAGTTGATGGCAACATCTGAGAACAGCAATATTGCTCAATGACGCATTCAGGAGGCCGCTGCATCATTAGCAGGTGCTTATTCTGGCGGTGCAAAATGAAGAGCTAGTACTTCAGCCTCTTCAGCTTTGGTGCCATCAGATCCCCCTTCTTTCCAGCAAGTTTTTCCTTGGGCTTACCTGGGCCGACGGCATTGTAATGCAGGTATCAGCACAACAAGTTGCCCCTAATCACTCTCAACATATTCCCATCCTTGTCACAATCTCTGAGACCCTATCACAATATCCTACCTCCGTCTCAATCTCCTTGCCTTTGTCACAATATCCAAATCTCCTAATCTCTGTCCCAATCTTATATGTCATAAACTCTTAATGTGTGTCCCGATCTCCTAATCTCTGTCTCACAGTCTCCTAATCTGTCACAATCTCCTAATGTGTGTCAATTTCCTAATCTGTCACAATCTTCTAATCGGTGTCACAATCTTCTAATCTGTGTCACAATCTCCTAATCTGTGTCACATTCTTCTAATCTTTGTCACAATCTTCTAATCTGTGTCACAATCTCCTAATCTGTGTCACATTCTTCTAATCTTTGTCACAATCTTCTAATCTGTTTGCCAATCTTCTTATATCTCACAATCTCCTAATCTCTGTCTCAAAATCCCCTAATATCTGTCTCACAATCTCTTAATCTGTGTCACAATCTCCTAATCTCTGTCTCACAGTCTCCTAATCTGTGTCACAATCTCCCAATCTCTGTCTCACAGTCTCCTAATCTGTGTCACAATTTCCTAATCGGTCAAAATCTCCTAATCTCTGTCACAATCTCCTAATCTGTGTCATAATCTCCTAATCTCTGTCTCAGTCTCCTACTCTCTGTCACAATCTCCTAATCTGTGTCACAAACTCCTAATCTCTGTCTCACAGTCTCCTAATCTGTTTCACAATCTACTAATCTGTGTCACAATCTTGTAATCTGTGTCACAATCTCCTAATCTCTGTCACAATCTCCTAATCTGTTTTACAATTTCCTAAGCTCTGTCACAATCTCCTAATCTGTGTCACAATCTCCTAATCTGTGTCACAATCCCCTAATCTGTGTCACAATCTCCTAATCTCTGTCACAATCTCCTAATCTCTGTCACAATCTCCTAATCTGTTTCACAATCTCCTAATCTGTGTCACAATCTCCTAATCTGTGTCACATTCTTCTAATCTTTGTCACAATCTTCTAATCTGTGTCACAATCTCCTAATCTGTGTCACATTCTTCTAATCTTTGTCACAATCTTCTAATCTGTTTGCCAATCTTCTTATATCTCACAATCTCCTAATCTCTGTCTCAAAATCCCCTAATATCTGTCTCACAATCTCTTAATCTGTGTCACAATCTCCTAATCTCTGTCTCACAGTCTCCTAATCTGTGTTACAATCTCCCAATCTCTGTCTCACAGTCTCCTAATCTGTGTCACAATTTCCTAATCGGTCAAAATCTTCTAATCTCTGTCACAATCTCCTAATCTGTGTCATAATCTCCTAATCTCTGTCTCAGTCTCCTACTCTCTGTCACAATCTCCTAATCTGTGTCACAAACTCCTAATCTCTGTCTCACAGTCTCCTAATCTGTTTCACAATCTACTAATCTGTGTCACAATCTTGTAATCTGTGTCACAATCTCCTAATCTCTGTCACAATCTCCTAATCTGTTTTACAATTTCCTAAGCTCTGTCACAATCTCCTAATCTGTGTCACAATCTCCTAATCTGTGTCACAATCCCCTAATCTGTGTCACAATCTCCTAATCTCTGTCACAATCTCCTAATCTCTGTCACAATCTCCTAATCTGTTTCACAATCTCCTAATCTGTGTCACAATCTCCTAATCTGTGTCACAATCTCCTAATCTGTGTCACAATCTCCTAATCTGTGTCACAATCTCCTAATCTGTGTCACAATCTCCTAATCTCTGTCACAATCTCCTAATCTGTGTCACAATCTCCTAATCTCTGTCACAATCTCCTAATCTCTGTCACAATCTCCTAAGCTCTGTCACAATCTCCTAATCTGTGTCACAATCTCCTAATCTGTTTCACAATCTCCTAAGCTCTGTCACAATCTCCTAATCTGTTTCACAATCTCCTAATATTTGTCTCTTTCTCTGCATCTTCCTGTCGCAACTCATAAAATGGCATCACAATGAACTTTTACCTCTTGCAGCAATATTTATTATCAGCGAGTCAATAGCAATTCGCCTCGGGGCTTGAGTCTAGTAGAGCCTAGTAATTGCCCAGCAGCAGGAAGCAGAGTATACGGAGAATTCTAGAGAATGCGCTGGATGCCTCAAAGCAAGGCGCACCGGCCGCGCAGTGGGTGTCGTAAAACTGGGTCCCCCAAAACTGCTTGAAGGAAATTTCCAAGAATGGGCGATAAAAAATAGGAATGATTTTCAAACGGAGGTAAGGAAAGTCGTTCTGGTTCACTTTAGTGCAATTACTTCTTCATACAATTATATAGGCTGTAGAAAATCCAATGCACCTAATAGCACTGATTCTATATACATATATGGGCCACTCCAGCGTTTTCTGGTCGCAGCGCAAAGCTCGCGGTGTTTTTTACCATAGACTGTAGCTTCTGCTGCTCGCAACAGCTAGTGTTTGTGGTCCTAACCTCGAGGTTTTTTAGGCCTCGGAGACGGTCTTGTATTATTAATATATAACTTTTTGCAGCCTATTTGGGCCTAAAGGCATTGAATTTAATCCAAGATAGGTTTGCCAATGTAACGGAGCTTTTGTCTATGGTAGCACAGCGGCATTTGGTTTGCATCAATTTGGTTCAACAAGCATCAATTTGGTCCATCAAGCATTAATTTGGTCCAACAAGCATCAATTTGGTCCAACAAGCATCAATTTGGTCCAACAAGCATCAATTTGGTCCAACAAGCATCAATTTGGTCCAACAAGCATCAATTTGGTCCAACAAGCATCAATTTGTCCAACAAGCATCAATTTGGTCCATCAAGCATCAATTTGGTCCAACAAGCATCAATTTGGTCCATCAAGCATCAATTTGGTCCAACAAGCATCAATTCGGTCCATCAAGCATCAATTTGGTCCAACAAGCATCAATTTGGTCCAACAAGCATCAATTTGGTCCAAGAAGCATCAATTTGGTCCAACGAGCATCAATTTGGTCCAACAAGCATCAATTTGGTCCAACAAGCATCAATTTGGTCCAACAAGCATCAATTTGGTCCAACAAGCATCAATTTGGTCCAACAAGCATCAATTTGGTCCAACAAGCATCAATTTGGTCCAAACGCTCGTGAGCCAGTCGGCAAACTCCTGCCTTCTCGCAACCGTCTGCGGGTTGTTGCGCACCGCTGGATTGTCAGCGTCTTTACCGACAATTTTGAGTCGCTTTTCCAGAGCTCTGCTGATAGTCGAAATTTGATAACCAACTGGAGCTGTTCCTTCACTTCTGCTGCATTTCTGCACACCGTCAACAAAGGGTTCGTCTCAACTGCATCGAGTAGCTCTTGGACCTGAGGCTCTCGCCTTGGCGATTGCCACCCCTTCGCAGGCGATCTCTGCACAAGCCAATGGCAGCCTAGCACTAGCATATGGTCCGCAATTGTGATCTTGCTCCTCCACAGCAGTTACAGATGAAGCTATGGATCAAATTGATGCTTGTTGGACCAAATTAAAAGCCACTGTGCCAGCCTTGCTACCATAGACAAAAGCTCTAGACGTTACATTGGCAAGCTTATTTTGGATTAAATAAAGAGCGCGTAAGCCCAAATGGGTTACCATATTATATGGTAGAGAAGGATACATTAACAATATCATTTCTTTCGTTTAGCTCACAGTGAAGTCAAATTTCATTCATTGTTAATCCAGGTATGCAATCATTCGGAAACCAGCTAACGTTGATCATATTTTACTTTCTGAAAACCTTTCTCTCTAACTTTTTTCTCTTAGCTACGCCTTTTTCTCTTTCATTTCGCCCAAGAACCACTGTAGTACTCGTAAAACTCAAAGATCGTGTAATTTTTGGAGGCCGATTTCCTGGAAAAAAATATTTTTTTTCGTTACAGAATCAATGATTGGACTTGATCTGGGCATTGAGGATTGCTATTCTTTTAATTTAGCATGTACAGCATGTTTGTTACTCTGTTTTATTTTATATAGCTGTGTAGTGAAAGTTTTATTATCGTATTGCTTTTCTTTTTATTTCATAAGCCCAGAGTTGTAAATACTCACAAGTGGCAATAGCTTCGCTGTTTGTTTTGTTCATTCTTGAATCAAGTATATTTGTGATAAAATGTTGCATGCAGGTACTTTTAAGCCATCATTGTAGTTATAATTCCATTTCAATGCATATTACGAGCTAGTTCCTACATACAAACATACACAGCTAGTGCATACAACTTTGGGCTTATAAAAAAAAACAGAAAAATAATTTAGTTCGAGTTTTACGTCCTGTTACACTCGTATATCACAGTGGTCCTTGAGTCAGCTTCCAATTTTTTTGTGGTGGGCCAACGCTCCTGCCTATGGTCGAAAGACACCATGATCGGCACTAGATAGAAAGATACGCTCCTGTCTATGGTCGAAATGGTATGATACCATGATCGGCACAAGATAGAAAGATACGCTCCTGCCTATGGTCGAAAGACACCATGATCGACACAAGATAGAAAGATACGCTCCTGTCTATGGTCGAAGGATACCGTGATCGGCACAAGACAGAACGATACGCTCCTGTCTATGGTCGAAGGATACCATGATCGGCACAAGACAGAACGATACGCTCTTGTCTATGGTCGAAAGATACCACGATCGAGATGGAAGGTCCAGGCTTTTCATTTGAAAATGATAACAACCATACAGTCTGACTGCCCCACTCACGCGTGCCATCGAATCTAGTGGCAATCGTGTCCAAGAATGTGTTCTGCGGAGCCAGGAAGCCTCTTCGCTGCAGCATCGCGGCAGACTTGGCGCAGTTGCTTAATTTTAGAGCTGGCTGTGGCTTCACCCGGGAGTAGAGAAGGACTCTATAGAAACATATGCTATGCTAAAACTAAATGAAATAGATATTCCTCTGGCTGGCTTGTATGCTGGCTGTGCTGGCTGCGCTCGGGTGCCAAGCTCGACTGGCCGCGCTCCGGCTATAAAGGCAGATCTTTTTTGGAGCGGCGCCTTTGAGGGGAATCGGAATGGGGAAGTAGTTAGTAGTACGAGGGATCGGATGGGGCCCCGGGGCAGGGGACGGGAGAGAGAGGAAATTCGACGGCTTGGCTTAGGTCGCCTTTCTCACTCACCAAAAGGAAGACTTCCTCTGAGTGGCTCGCCGTGGCGACAAATCCCAATTCATGGGACATTGGAGACGATTGGAACAAGCAGAAAATAAATCCCCTTAAGGCAAAAGTCTATAATATTTAAGTACGTTCTTCGTTCTTTGATAAAATTTGATGACTTAATTTCATTTTATTTCTTCATACTTTTGTAAGTAGCGTGACGTGCATTTTTTCTCTGCATGGTTTTCTTTCAAAGATACGCCTTCACACGATGGTGGTTACAGAATTGGAAAATTCGCAATTGGATAAACAAACGGAGCGTCACCAGTAGCAAGCAAGCCCAGCAGTATTAAACAGGAAATCGGAAATTAACTCGTTCCAATATCAAAGTCCGACTTGCTGCTTCCATTGCAAACTGTTTCAAATTTGAAAGATTAGAGAGCGATAAACAAGGAGGCATTCCACTTTATGCTGAATTAAGTTTAACTCGTGTCGTGATAGATCTAAAAAAATATCAGTCTAGCAGGCTAATGCGCTGTTAGGGGAGGTATCAGAAAACCATACTCGACCCTGGATAGGAAAGACCCCAATGCGATACAATAAACTGAATTGCTGAAACCCTTCTAACCTTTCTACGTTCCTTCGTTGTGCCTTCACTTACTTGTCTTTGTTTTGCCAAGAGGGTCAGCCAGGGGTCTGAACTCAACCCCCTTTCTGGTCAATTAATTGCAGTGTACACTCACGCTCCACTCAGCGGGGTTTGACCTAGACAGGGTTTTAATGTACGGCCTCACTGTACATTGGCTCCGGCGTCACAGTCATCCCTCCAACCGCCCTCTATTTTCTTACTTGAACAACACAAACTGGTTTTCAAGAGTCAGTCGCAACCAACTGTATTTAATCGACCCAACCAATACTTAAGAGGCCAGTTAGAATCAACACAATAAGATTCAAGCGCGCCAGTGAATTAATTATTAATTAGACACGCGATGCAACTGTTAGTGACAGCTCTGATGCTATGCACCTGCACAGCTTTTGCCTCTAGCACTGTTCTGCGTTTTAACAGCAATCCCAACCGCGATTGCAACCAGTCGCCGTCAGTCTGGTGCGGCTCTGACGATGTCGCCGAAGCGTGCGGAGTTTCTAGCCAGTGCCGATCTGCTAAACGAGTGCAGAGGACGGCCGCCGAGCCGGTGGAGGTGACCATTTACATGGAGTCCCTCTGCCCCGATTGCAAGGCCTTCTTTAATAAGCAGCTGTACCCCGCCTGGCGCAAGTTGAACGCCTCCGGCATCATGATGGTCGACGTGGTGCCCTACGGCAACGCCAAGGAGACTATCAAGGGCCACCGATGGATCTTCGAATGCCAGCACGGCCCAGCTGAGTGCGAGGGCAACCAAGTTGAGACCTGCGCCATTGGAATGCTGAATGACAAGCCAGACCGCTGGATGGCCTACCTGTCCTGCGTGGAGGAGCGCTCCACCGCCGACAACATGCTCCAGGTGGCGGAGCAGTGCGCGGTGGCGCTCAACATCAGCTGGGACCATATCAACACTTGCTCTCACAACGAGTGGGGCGACAAGCTCGAGCACTGGATGGCCGAGCGAACTCGAACTCTCAATCCGCCGCTTCAATACGTGCCCTGGGTCACCATCAACGGGGTGAGTAGTTTGAAAGCGATTTCACTCTGTCGTTTCTATTGGCAACTGTATACACGAGCCACTAATTGGACGAAGAAATTGTAACGTGACTGTGTTGTTCCAGCCAATCAATAGCGCCTATCGGTTTGGGTGACGTTATTGGCTCATAGAAGTCACGTGACAATTGTTTCATCCAATAGGAGTGGTCGTAGAGTTCACTTTCGTATACCTAACACCCCCTCCCACCCCACCTCCCACCCGCAGGTGCACAACGAGGATATCCAGAAGCAGGCCGAGGCCAATCTTCTCCAGCTAGTCTGCTCCACCTACAAGGGCGCGAAGCCAGCGGAGTGCACCCAGGCCGTGGCCTCTCGATGCTACAAGTGACGGCCTTTAGCTCGGCCTGCCAGTTTCCTCGAGTAAACTTAAGTAAACTGTCGCTTACTAATTACTAAATGTACTTTCTGATTGTCTGTCTCGTTGATTTTTTTACGTTTCAACAGCAAATTGTTTGTCTTTAATTACAAAAACGAGCTACTTTCGATTAACAATACATTGATTAATTTTACTAGCCTAGTCTTTATGCCGTGGTAATTATTTTGATGTGATGATGACAAACTCAATAAATTAATTACTTTGTTACACCTATCCTGCTAATACCAATTCAAGCTAATGTTACCCGGTTTCTGTCCATGTGCGACATTAAATCAGCTGTCCTATTAATACTATTATTATTAATCCAAACATGCGGCTATCTACTGTCAGTAATGAAGTATGCTTTTTATAATAATATATTATAATACCGGTTAACACTTTATTGTCAGCGGCGATTCTCTTGTCTGAAGTAAATCTTTTTTGTTAAAGGAAGAATTTTTATAATTTGATTTAGATGTTATAACTTGATAATGTGCCTCACTCCCTAACCCAGCCCTTGCTTAGCGCCTTACTATAGCTGCCTCACTCCCCAACCCATTTGCTTGGCACCTTACTACGAGCTAGATGCCTCACCCTCTAACCCAGCCCTTCGCTTGGCGCCTTACTATAGCTGCCTCACTCGCCAACCCACTCCTTTGCTTAGCGCCTTACTATAGCTGCCTCACTCCCCAACCCACTCCTTTGCTTAGCGCCTTACTATAGCTGCCTCACTCCCCAACCCACTCCTTTGCTTAGCGCCTTACTATAGCTGACTCACTCCTTAACCCACTCCTTTGCTTAGCGCCTTACTATAGCTGCCTCACTCCCCAACCCACTCCTTTGCTTAGCGCCTTACTATAGCTGCCTCACTCCTTAACCCACTCCTTTGCTTAGCGCCTTACTATAGCTGCCTCACTCCTTAACCCACTCCTTTGTTTAGCGCCTTACTATAGCTGCTTCACTCCTTAACCCACTCCTTTGCTTAGCGCCTTACTATAGCTGCCTCACTCCTTAACCCACTCCTTTGTTTAGCGCCTTACTATAGCTGTTCTCACTCGCCAACCCACTCCTTTGCTTAGCGCCTTACTATAGCTGCCTCACTCCCCAACCCACTCCTTTGCTTAGCGCCTTACTATAGCTGCCTCACTCCTTAACCCACTCCTTTGCTTAGCGCCTTACTATAGCTGCCTCACTCCTTAACCCACTCCTTTGCTTAGCGCCTTACTATAGCTGCCTCACTCGCCAACCCACTCCTTTGCTTAGCGCCTTACTATAGCTGCCTCACTCCTTAACCCACTCCTTTGCTTAGCGCCTTACTATAGCTGCTTCACTCCACAACCCAGCCCTTCGCTAGGCATCTTACTTAACTGCCTCACTCCTTTGCTTGACGCCTTACTAGCTGTCTCACCTCACAACCCACCCTGCAGGAATCTTCCATTCTGAGACACATTTATAACACAGAAAATAGAAAACGGAAAAGCACAGAACATGTTTTTGGAAATCTTCCAGATGTTTAAACTGCACGCATAAACTGTCTCTGTGCGAGAGGGCATCAAAGCAATCTAATTATCTTCACTTTAGCCTAACACTGAAATTGTAGGAAAGAGCGAAGTATTCTAAACTGCTAGCACAGGAAGCAGCCATCATGCCACCTGTGCCGACTGACATGCCTAAAGCAATCTGTCTGTCGCAAATTAGCGAAGGACTGGCTCTTCAGAACATAATTTTAAGCCCAGTTGTAAATTAGATGCCTTTTCTGTTCTGCTATATCTGGAATTGAAAACAAAGCAACAATATCAAATGCTGCACACTGAAATCCTGTTCCATAAGTATTAAAATCAACTTAATTTATGCCTCTCTCACTCCCTACCCTATTCCCATGCCTCTCACTCCCTACCATATTCCCATGCCTCTCACTCCCTACCCTATCCCCATGCCTCTCACTCCCTACCCTATCCCCATGCCTCTCACTCCCTACCCTATTCCCATGCCTCTCACTCCCTACCCTATCCCCATGCCTCTCACTCCCTACCCTATTCCCATGCCTCTCACTCCCTACCCTATTCCCATGCCTCTCTCACTCCCTACCCTATCCCCACATGCCTCACTCCCTACCCTATTCCCATGCCTCTCACTCCCTACCCTATCCCCACATGCCTCACTCCCTACCCTATTCCCATGCCTCTCTCACTCCCTACCCTATCCCCATGCCTCTCACTCCCTACCCTATCCCCATGCCTCTCACTCCCTACCCTATTCCCATGCCTCTCACTCCCTACCCTATTCCCATGCCTCTCTCACTCCCTACCCTATCCCCACATGCCTCACTCCCTACCCTATTCCCATGCCTCTCACTCCCTACCCTATCCCCACATGCCTCACTCCCTACCCTATTCCCATGCCTCTCACTCCCTACCATATTCCCATGCCTCTCACTCCCTACCCTATCCCCATGCCTCTCACTCCCTACCCTATCCCCACATGCCTCACTCCCTACCCTATTCCCATGCCTCTCTCACTCCCTACCCTATTCCCATGCCTCTCTCACTCCCTACCCTATTCCCATGCCTCTCACTCCCTACCCTATTCCCATGCCTCTCACTCCCTACCCTATTCCCATGCCTCTCTCACTCCCTACCCTATTCCCATGCCTCTCTCACTCCCTACCATATTCCCATGCCTCTCTCACTCCCTACCCTATTCCCATGCCTCTCTCACTCCCTACCCTATTCCCATGCCTCTCTCACTCCCTACCCTATTCCCATGCCTCTCTCACTCCCTACCCTATTCCCATGCCTCTCTCACTCCCTACCATATTCCCATGCCTCTCACTCCCTACCCTATTCCCATGCCTCTCTCACTCCCTACCCTATTCCCATGCCTCTCACTCCCTACCCTATCCCCTTGCCTCTCTCACTCCCTACCCTATTCCCATGCCTCTCTCACTCCCTACCCTATTCCCATGCCTCTCACTCCCTACCCTATCCCCATGCCTCTCACTCCCTACCCTATTCCCATGCCTCTCACTCCCTACCCTATTCCCATGCCTCTCACTCCCTACCCTATCCCCATGCCTCTCACTCCCTACCCTATCCCCATGCCTCTCACTCCCTACCCTATCCTCATGCCTCTCTCACTCCCTACCCTATCCTCATGCCTCTCTCACTCCCTACCCTATCCTCATGCCTCTCTCACTCCCTACCCTATCCTCATGCCTCTCTCACTCCCTACCCTATCCTCATGCCTCTCTCACTCCCTACCAACTCCGCACACCTCAACCTCAAATCCCTCTCCCCATCCCTCATCCTTACTCTCTTATCTCTCTCACATCACGTATCCACCTCACCCTTTACCATCTCCCTACACGCCTTCAGTGGTCTCTTCAAGCATTCTCAGTTGCTTCAATCTGTAGTCTCCTTGCTGGCCTGCCTGTCGAGCCGACTGTGCTTAACGTGGCCAAAGTTGAGCTGGCCAGCTTTACGGAAGACCACCGACGAGTCCGCTGCCCTGCGAGCCAGTTTTGTAAGGCAATGCGCCTTTTATTTATCCAAAAACCGCTACTCAGCCGTCGCTGCTGAGCGATCGGACTCTTCTTCAAGGCCACGTCCCTCTGGAGCGGCAGGTTAGCAACCAAATTTCGTTGACTACCGTTGGTGCCGTTGAGAGCGCTATGCAGAATCAGCAGCGACAAGGTGGCGGCATAGGCGACAGCTGCCAGCAGAAAAAGCAGGCGGAGTTGACGGCTCGCAGGCAACACCGAGCTGCACAATTCTGCTAGCGGTAGGTTAGAGCTCTTCTGACTGAGTTGCTTTGCCTCCCAGTATCCCAGTCTAGCGACCTGTCTACCCAAGTGTCTTGGTGCCCTCGTAGCTGTCATCAGTTGTTATAGTTTCCTGTTGTCTCAGGTGTCTTATTGTCCCACGTGTATTTTTGTCCCAGGTGTCCTACTGTCCCAGGTGTCCTATTGTTCCAGGTGTCTTTTTGTCCCAGGTGTCCTATTGTTCCAGGTGTCTTTTTGTCCCAGGTGTCCTACTGTCCCAGGTGTCCTACTGTCCCAGGTGTCCTATTGTCCCAGGTGTCCTATTGTCCCAGCTGTCCTATTGTCCCAGGTGTCTCATTGTCCCAGGTGTCCTATTGTCCCAGGTGTCCTATTGTCCCATGTGTCTTATTGTCCCAGCTGTCCTATTGTCCCAGGTGTCTCATTGTCCCGGGTGTCCTATTGTCCCAGGTGTCTTATTGTCCCAGGTATCTTATTGTCCCAGGTGTCCTATTGTCCCAGGTGTCCTATTGTCCAAGCTGTCCCATCGTCCCAGGTGTCTTATTGTCCCTGGTGTCTCATTGTCCCAGGTGTCCTATTGTCCCAGGTATCTTATTGTCCCAGGTGTCTTATTGTCCCAGGTGTCCTATTGTCCCAGGTGTCTTTTTGTCGCAGGTGTCTTATTTTCCTTAGGTGTCCTATCGTCCCATGTGTCTTATTGTCCCTGGTGTCCTATTGTCCCAGGTGTCCTATTGTCCCAGGTGTCTTTTTGTCCCAGGTGTCTTATTGTCCCAGCTGTCCTATTGTCCCAGGTGTCTTATTGTCCCGGGTGTCCTATTGTCCCAGGTGTCTTATTGTCCCAGTTGTCTCATTTTTCCAGGTATCTTATTGTCCCAGGTATCTTATTGTCCCAGGTGTCCTATTGTCCCAGGTGTCCTATTGTCCAAGCTGTCCTATTGTCCCAGGTGTCCTATTGTCCCAGGTGTCCTATTGTCCCAGGTGTCCTATTGTCCCATGTGTCTTATTGTCCCAGGGTCCTATTGTCCCAGGTGTCCTATTGTCCCAGGTATCTTTTTGTCCCAGGTGTCCTATTGTCCCAGGTGTCCTATTGTCCCAGGTGTCCTATTGTCCCAGGTGTCCTATTGTCCCAGGTGTCCTATTGTCCCAGGTGTCCTATTGTCCCATGTGTCTTATTGTCCCAGGGTCCTATTGTCCCAGGTGTCCTATTGTCCCAGGTGTCTTTTTGTCCCAGGCGTCCTATTGTCCTAGGTGTCCTATCGTCCCAGGTGTCCTATTGTCCGAGGTGTCCTATTGTCCCAGCTGTCCTATTGTCCCAGGTGTCTCATTGTCCCAGGTGTCCTATTGTCCCAGGTGTCCTATTGTCCCAGGTGTCCTATTGTCCCAGGTGTCTTATTGTCCCAGCTGTCCTATTGTCCCAGGTGTCTCATTGTCCCGGGTGTCCTATTGTCCCAGGTGTCTTATTGTCCCAGGTATCTTATTGTCCCAGGTGTCCTATTGTCCCAGGTGTCCTATTGTCCCAGGTGTCCTATTGTCCCAGGTGTCTTATTGTCCCTGGTGTCTCATTGTCCCAGGTGTCCTATTGTCCCAGGTATCTTATTGTCCCAGGTGTCTTATTGTCCCAGGTGTCCTATTGTCCCAGGTGTCTTTTTGTCCCAGGTGTCTTATTTTTTCTTAGGTGTCCTATCGTCCCATGTGTCTTATTGTCCCTGGTGTCTCATTGTCCCAGGTGTCCTATTGTCCCAGGTATCTTATTGTCCCAGGTGTCTTATTGTCCCAGGTGTCCTATTGTCCCAGGTGTCTTTTTGTCGCAGGTGTCTTATTTTCCTTAGGTGTCCTATCGTCCCATGTGTCTTATTGTCCCTGGTGTCCTATTGTCCCAGGTGTCTCATTGTCCCAGGTGTCTTTTTTGTCCCAGGTGTCTTATTGTCCCAGCTGTCCTATTGTCCCAGGTGTCTTATTGTCCCGGGTGTCCTATTGTCCCAGGTGTCTTATTGTCCCAGTTGTCTCATTTTTCCAGGTATCTTATTGTCCCAGGTATCTTATTGTCCCAGGTGTCCTATTGTCCAAGCTGTCCTATTGTCCCAGGTGTCCTATTGTCCCAGGTGTCCTATTGTCCCAGGTGTCCTATTGTCCCATGTGTCTTATTGTCCCAGGGTCCTATTGTCCCAGGTGTCCTATTGTCCCAGGTGTCTTTTTGTCCCAGGTGTCCTATTGTCCCAGGTGTCCTATTGTCCCAGGTGTCCTATTGTCCCAGGTGTCCTATTGTCCCAGGTGTCCTATTGTCCTATGTGTCTTATTGTCCCAGGGTCCTATTGTCCCAGGTGTCCTATTGTCCCAGGTGTCTTTTTGTCCCAGGCGTCCTATTGTCCTAGGTGTCCTATCGTCCCAGGTGTCCTATTGTCCCAGGTGTCTTTTATCAGGGGTTCGAACGTCGTCTTTGGGTTTCCAACACGATTGAGAACTCTCACTGCCCTTCATGCCAAGGATTAAACAATACTAAAATAGGAGCGTATCAATAAAAGAAATGCCATACCAGACAAACAACGTTGACCTGGCTCTGCAGACATGGGTTTTCAGTGGGGATTTATCAAAGACTGATGCTTCAGAGACATTTGCAGAGGATCAAATCAGTGCGCAACTTTGAAATCGGTCAACTTCGCCTAGATATTGAATCGAGCGGTTTCACCCCTGCTTTGCGTGCTTAGCAGCCAATGAGTGAGCCCAAGAGCTTCTTTAAAGGGATGCATAAAAGATTTGCTAGATGGTCGATTGGCCGATCTTGCAGGCCATGCAGCGTGCACCGCGTCAACTTGTTGCTCGACCGACTCCGTCAGCGTCCAGGTCTCGGCGTTGTACAGCAGAACGGTCTCGATCACCGCCTGGAACAACGCCGCCCTCTGGCGGTCAGGTAAGGCCTCGGACTGCAGAACTGCCCGCCTTCAAGATCGGCTACGAGCGAGTGACCAACGCGGCTTTGTATCACCGCGCCGGCCTGGTCCGTCCAAGCGACCTGTTGCGACGTCGGCTACTTCAGCTGGCAGGCCACATTATCCGCGCCGAGTCGTACTGCCCAGAGCCGGTGCAGGAGGTGCTGCTGCTGACTCGTTTCGTCGACTGCCTGCTGGCTGACGCCGGCGCCCCGGATTCGGCCGGCGACGTGGCGTTCATTCGCGACCTGGCCTTGAGGCGCGCCCTGTGACGCTGACTGCGTATTCTGTTGTTGTTGTTGTTGAAGTGAGCAAAACTTAGTAAAACTACAACAGAATTTAAGCCCATTTTATTGGGAAGTATAGCATGAATTTATTGCACAGAGATTAAACTATCAAGTGTATTTATTTCATCGCTAAAATTTCCCGTTGAAATTAGTAAACAAAAAAGCATCAAAAGGCACACAAAACAATAAACTCTTGTAAGTACTCAGACCATGAAGTCCATCTAGCCCTTGACGTTAAACATCAACTTTAAAAAGTAAAAAAAAACAATTTTATGACAAAAAGCAAGATTAAAAACGCATGGACCAACAGCAATGGAGAATGATGGGTCCACTGCGAACGGAGAAATACAACATGAGATCAAACATCAATCCTCCAGCTTTTATGACATTTAAAAAAAGAAACTTCAACGTAACAAAAAATCTACAAAAACAATATTGGTAGGATAAAACTCCGGTGGATAACACAAAAAGTACAGGAAATCAAATAAAAAAAAACAGCGCGCAGTTATCGGGGCAAAAAGGTGCAAAATTAGACTTAAAAATGGTTATTGGCTCAGCAGAACTGTCTATTTAAAGAGATAAAAACAAAATAGAAAACAGTAAAAGACAGGAAGGTGTCAACAGAATAAGTTTTGCTCAATTAGCAATTGAGAGGCAGTGCTGTGCTTGAGGGGTAGAGGCGGTAGACTACTGAACGATCAGGGGTAGAGGCGCTAGACTACTGAACGATCAGGGGTAGAGGCGGTAGACTACTAAAAGATCAGGGTAGAGGCGCTAGACTACTAAACGATCAGGGGTAGAGGCGGTAGACTACTGAACGATCAGGGGTAGAGGCGGTAGACTATTGAACGATCAGGGGTAGAGGCGGTAGACTACTGAACGATCAAGGGTAGAGGCCGTAGACTAATTGAACGATCAGGGGTAGAGGCGCTAGACTACTAAACGATCAGGGGTAGAGGCGGTAGACTACTGAACGATCAGGGGTAGAGGCGGTAGGCTAATGAACGATCAGGGGTAGAGGCGCTAGACTACTAAACGATCAGGGGTAGAGGCGGTAGACTACTAAAAGATCAGGGGTAGAGGCGGTAGACTACTGAACGATCAGGGGTAGAGGCGGTAGGCTAATGAACGATCAGGGGTAGAGGCGGTAGACTACTAAAAGATCAGGGTAGAGGCGCTAGACTACTAAACGATCAGGGGTAGAGGCGGTAGACTATTGAACGATCAGGGGTAGAGGCGGTAGACTACTGAACGATCAAGGGTAGAGGCGGTAGACTATTGAACGATCAGGGGTAGAGGCGGTAGACTACTAAACGATCAGGGGTAGAGGCGGTAGACTACTAAAAGATCAGGGGTAGAGGCGGTAGGCTAATGAACGATCAAGGGTAGAGGCCGTAGACTACTAAACGATCAGGGGTAGAGGCGGTAGGCTAATGAACGATCAGGGGTAGAGGCGGTAGACTACTAAAAGATCAGGGGTAGAGGCGGTAGACTATTGAACGATCAGGGGTAGAGGCGGTAGACTACTGAACGATCAAGGGTAGAGGCGGTAGACTATTGAACGATCAGGGGTAGAGGCGGTAGACTACTAAACGATCAGGGGTAGAGGCGGTAGACTACTAAAAGATCAGGGGTAGAGGCGGTAGACTACTAAACGATCAGGGGTAGAGGCGGTAGACTATTGAACGATCAGGGGTAGAGGCGGTAGACTATTGAACGATCAGGGGTAGAGGCGGTAGACTACTGAACGATCAGGGGTAGAGGCGGTAGACTACTGAACGATCAGGGGTAGAGGCGGTAGACTACTGAACGATCAGGGGTAGAGGCGGTAGACTACTGAACGATCAGGGGTAGAGGCGGTAGACTACTGAACGATCAGGGGTATAGAGCCGGGCGGTTTTGGCTGCTGAATGCAGAGTCGAGAAATTGCATTCTCCCAGAGGAAGATACCATTACTATAGCATTTTGCAGTCAAGTTTGAACTGCGGGCATTCAAATTAGACGCTTGACCAGATCTCACTGCTGGCACAAATGCTATCTATGGCCTAGACAAAATCACACTGGTGGGCACTCAATTTAGACAAGGGGCATTCAAATTAGACAAGTTCTCAGGCGCATTGGCTGGGCAATTCAAGATCGTGTTGCGTCTGTTGTCAGACAACCATTCTGTGAACCCTGAACTATGAAGATAAGAACAAGTTATAACAAAGTAAGCATGTGTGAACAAACAAAACATGGTGCTCAGCACATCAATGAACAAGAGTCTCACAAGAGTCTCATCTGATACATCCAACATGTTGGCAATTTCAGCCACAGAGTCACCACGTTGGCATGCCCCAATAATGAGGTCACGCTTCTCTCTGGAAATTCTTGCATAGCGACGAATCGGATTGTCCATGGTCTTTCTCTCTGGCACACATAGACTTTCCGCTGCTTGTCTAATTTGAATGCCCGTTGTCCAAATTGAGTGCCCGTCAGTGTGTTTCAGTTTGTGCCACAGACAAAGTTCTGCTTGACTTGGGGACGGATTCTGAAATTTGGCTCTTCCCTTCTTGTCTAATTTGAATGCCCGCAGCTCAAACTTGACTGCAAAATGCTATAAAGTATAAAGAGACTCATACGCTCCTTAAAGTAAAGCGCCAGGCCATGAAACTAAGACACATTTTTTAAATCAAGCGCAATAAACTGGCCCCTTCAACAATGAAGAATTGGTAGCAGAAGAAATAGACAGGCTCAAATGAAGCAACAGGCAAGTATGGACTATTGAAATTTCAATTCTAGTGGCACTTAGCTATAGAATATTACACACCTGCTTATGCGAAGCGTTCTAAGGCCTCGTATGGCCAAACGACCGTATTATATAAGCTAAATGACAGTTTGCAGTGTGGGGAATAAGGGGCTTTTAACTTGCCTACTACCATGATCAAAATGGCACGACTTCAATCTACAGTTAGCAAAAACTCCCTCTTTTCCCATTGCTTCGGACGATCTTAATGAGACTTTAGTGAAACAAAGCGAGACTCCATGAAGCAATCCCCATACAAACCAGCACGAGAGATGTTAAGGAAAACATTGCCATAGACTACGACCGTATAAGCCATAGACTATAACGGATCATCCATTTTAGCTGCCGCTCTTTTGCCTAGGTGACAGTCACGATCACAGTTTTTAGCATCTGTGGTCACTATTCACACGCAAATTAATCGGTTAGTTTACATTCAGTCTTTTACTCATAGGCGGCGTCTCATTTTGCTTCTCTATTCATATAGTCTATGGCTTATACGGGCTATGGCCTATGGCCATGTTTTTATGGTCGATCGATGCCAGTTTCGACCATAGACAATAGGTGCCTGTACCAAACAGACTGAGAGCCACAGACGCGACTGAGATAGCGTGAGAGCCACTGTTACATCCATTAATTTCTATTCAATGTTGCTTCTTTGAGGACGCGACGTGCCCGTTGATGGCGTGTCCGTTCGCCTGCCCGTTCGGTCGCTGCAATGCCAACAGATGGGCGATTCGTTTTCGAAACGATCGAACTCAGAAAAAGTACAAATTGTGAATAAGATTTTCTCTGGACACTCACTTTGCCGACGGCTTCCCGCTTGTTCAAATTGCTTCTGGTGACGTACTCTTTGTGATAGAAGTTGGCGAACAGTGCAATCATGGAGAGACCATACACCATGCCGGAGTACTCCATCCAGATGGGGACGGCGCCGCAGCCAGTTAGCAGAGAATGAGTGCCGACCAGCATCCCGATGAAGAATTGAATCTGCGGACAGTTTCATTAGCCAAGTATGATTGTTTTAAATCTACACACGTGGGGAGTTTCACTGGACGCATTTAGAGTGGTGCATGGATTCCTGGGATTAGGGCTTTTGTGCATTGAGTATTGCGTGCATTGGATAGCTGCATAAGACTCTCCCTCACCAGTTGCAGCCGGGTCAGGTACCGCTTCCACCACAGGAACTTCTGCACAGCCTCTCCAAGGGAGCTCAGCCCATAGTAGGTGTACATGAGCACGTGAATGAAGGAGTTGATCATGGCGCCGAGGAAAGACTGACCGCCGGCCACCCACTTCACGCCGATCCACCAGATCGGGAACATGGTGGCGTGGTGGTAGAGATGCAGGAAGCTGATCTGCGTGTTTTTCTTTCTCAGCACAAAGAACATTGTGTCCATAAACTCGATACACTTGGAGAAGTAGTACCACCACAAGGCCTTGGCGATGCGAACCTCGTAGGGATTGTCCGAGTAGTCGATGTGCTGGCACAGGTAGTTGTAGTTGCGTTTCCAAGAGCAGTACAGTAGCTGAAATTATTGCCGCGTGCTTAATTTAACTTTTTCAGGCCATAGAATAAAAAAAGGTTGCAATTTTGTCTACCACTCTACTGAGTAGTAGACTGCAGGCTAAAGTCTGTCAAGAAAGAATATATTTTGAACAAAAAATATCCGTAGATATCTCAGTTATCTTTAGTTACCTCGGAGAATATGTGAAAGTTGAGCACCACAAGGCAGATATTGTAGGCGAACAGGGGCCAGCGTAGGCGGAAGGGCTGGCGGCTGGCCATGAGGCGCTGGCCGACCTTCACCGCGATCAGGTAGCCGAACATCAGGGCCCAGGTGGGCCAGTAGGATTTCATTAGCGGCCAGTCTGCCACGCGCTTGTCTGCGGAGTGAAAAAATAATAACAGCATATTGTGAATATTGTAATTTTCGTGCTGAAAATCAAAGTTATCAGAAGGCAATGCGATAATAACATCCGAATCGGAGGTCGTACGAGTGTTGCAACAGTTCCTATAGCAACCATTACAGGTAGGAACTCTAATTGAAATTCTAATTCCAATGGTTTCACTCACCGGCTTTTCTCAGCCAGAATTGGTAGCTATCGTAGAAGTGAGCGGCCTGGTCCATTATGAGATCCATAACTGATATTTATAATTCTAAACTAATCTACAGAAGAGGGAATTGAGATCGCGGAGTTCGATTGGAACCGAAGACTCAGAAGGAGCAGCAGATTACAGGGCTATGAAACAAAGCGGTACCGGGATTAGACAGAGATGTTAACGGGATTTGTCCGCACCGGAGGACGGCTGGGATACTATAGCAACTGACGGAGGATTTCATGAAGACATCAAAGCCAAGGTATGCCTATAAAGGCTGTGCTCACTAAGCCCTACTCACAAATGCAGGCAGGCTGGGGGGAAGGGGATAGATGAGTCTGTTGAGCACAATGGTGGGAGAGAAGCAGAGCATTCTTGTGCAGAGTTTGGGACAGCCGGGGAGTGGCAGCAATGCAGAGAGAGCGGGTTGCCTGCCAGAACACAAGCTCTCAGCAGCCCCAACCTCAAACACCCATTCTCCCACGAGAAGCCGTCCATAGCGTACACTAATTCAGAAGTTTCTCTACCCACTCCGTTCTTCTGTCAACCCCCTGCCGGCGCGGTAACCATGGAAACCAAATCTGAAAGTTTCAGAGACCCTTGGGCAGGCGGGCTGAGAAGCTCCCGAGAAACAATAGTCGCATAGCTGAGTCTCTATAGGCTCTGCTCTCTTTGCGATCTACAAAGCGAATAAGGTGAATGGAAATTCATTCCGTCAAGACAAGAGTGCAGATCCTCACAGTTACCATGGCAACTGTACGAGTTGCAACAGATTATAAATCTCTACAATATAATTTATTAAACAAAGTTTGAAAGGTTATTTATTGTTCAGGATTGTCATTAACAAGCATTTAACCACCTATTTTGTAGGAATGATATAGTCCTTGGACTGAACAGCCGTACGCAGCCTTCAAATGCGCCGCGCAAAAACCATAGGGTAGGTGTAATAAATTATTATCATTGTTATTATATTAGCACGTAGAATAAGAACCGAAAGCAGCAGGCAATTTGGTTGATTTCACAAACATCAAACTCGAAACGTATTCATTCACTGTCCTCTCTCTGTCCATCAGACTGATTTTAGCGTATGGTTCTCTCTGCGCCATGACTTCCAGCTGTGGCCCAAAGAAAATACGAGGGTCATCCCAAAAGTTCTCTGTATCACTGAATTACTCCTACGAACTGGCACCAATTTTGAAGAAACTGCACACAAACTTGCACCAATATCTGCACACAACATTGATGAATTTTCATAAAAAAATCTCCATGCAATTAGAAATAACAAGCTGAGTTGTCCAACACCTTCAGAGCAAATGGACAGCTCTCACATTGACTTCTTTAACTGGCACAGTGCAGCTCGTGCAGCATCACCGACTGAATAGGCAAGTGTCACAAGCAGAAAAGTGAATGAACTTGACAAGAATTCCATCATTTATTCTTGAATGACTGGCTGACTCACATGACTGGTCGGTGATGCTGCACGAGCTGCACTGTGCCAGTTAAAGAAGTCAATGTGAGAGCTGTCCATTTGCTCTGAAGGTGTTGGACAACTCAGCTTGTTATTTCTAATTGCATGGAGATTTTTTATGAAAATTCATCAATGTTGTGTGCAGATATTGGTGCAAGTTTGTGTGCAGTTTCTTCAAAATTGGTGCCAGTTCGTAGGAGTAATTCAGTGATACAGAGAACTTTTGGGATGACCCTCGTAGTCTATGGCCATAGATTGCCCCCCTCTCGCGAGCTGTACTCCCGGTTCTGTGTGCTACCGCCTTACGAGACTCTCCAGTGAAGCCTCTCCATCCGGCCCTCGGGCCTTTAAGAAGAGACAAACCTTGAGCGGGCCGGATTGCTATTGTAGTCTCTTCTCAGCTCCCTTCTCTCTAATCTCCTCTACTTTATCCTCTCCCTTCGATCCTCTCACCTTCTCTTCTCTCCTCTCTTCTCCTATTTCATCTCTCCTTTCCTTTCGTCTAATCTCGTTTAGCCCGCCTCGCCTCTCCATTCTCCCATCTGTCATCTCATCTTGTTTCTCTCTCCTCTCTCTCCTCATGCGCTAGGTTGTCTATCTGGCCTCGGGGTAAAAAAGTTTGCCAACCTCTGCCATAGCGTGATAGGGAAAGACTAGTCAATGCACCTCGACTGCAGATAAATATACCAATAACTGCGCTATACGGACACCAGTTGCGCAAGAAGTATTTTAAAAAAATAAACAAATAAGCCAAACAAATAACTAAAATGCTTGCTGTCATAAAAAATTTGCAGCTATGCTAAGAAATCGAATATCCGAGAACGCAGTTTATTAAAATACAATTTTCTGCAGCTGAGCAGACAAAGGCTCACAAATGCCTGAACACATTGGTTAGCAACCAAAAAATCATCCACAACAAAAAAACAAGGCTGACAACATATTGATGAACCGGATGAAGCAGCAATTAAAATAGGAGCTAACAAGCTAATAACTGCAGATATACTGCAGGACTTCTGGTCTGAAACCTCTAGGACGCTTTCGTAGAAACAGAAAGCCAAGCTGGTTTTTTGTTTTACAGCCTGTCTCATGGGTGCAGCTACCACCAGTTTTTTTCGGTTTTACCTGTTTCTTCAAACTGGATGCAAATTTTCATTCAAGTTCCATAGTCTCTGCAATTCATATTTTATTTTGAGTAATTCCTTGGGGTTTTCAATCATTTGGATACAATGATACAATATGAGAATAACTAGATGGGCCACTCAGCACATTTGCGTGTAAGCTACTTTCAGTTCAGTAGTAAGTTAAACTGAAGCATTTTAATGGATTTTTAAAGTCAAGGTTCATTTATAGGCTTTTCCAGATTAAAGCTTCCAACGACGCCTTTCCACACTACCCCCCGCCTCGCCCCGTTATTGCCTTCCACGGAATTCCAGCCTAAAGCTGCCATGTACATTTCAGTGGACTGGTTAATGTACATTATGACTGAACCGATTAGCTTTGGCTTCTAAACTTATCAAAGTCATTTCAGCTGCCTTTTTATAAAATAGCTTATGTATTCTTATTTGTTACTGAATTGAAAGTAGAAAGCTGTTTTACTAAGTACATATGCCTGAGTGGCCCATCTACTTATTCAAGTATCTGTGGCAGAAGGTAACAAACGGTCACTTTGATATGCACAAACTGAAAAAGGCGCTGGACTACTCTTAAAGTCAGAAAGACACTTTTCCGTCTGCGTGGACATGGACACTCCTCCAAGGGGGGTCAGCGGACCTCAGCCGTGACCAGGTGCAGCGGCCGGCCAGTCAGGCGGCACTGGCGCCGACTGTGCTTCAACCTGGAGAAGCCGGCCGCCTCCAGGGCAGCCAGGCTGTCCAGCAGATCCGGCCGGCCGAGCTCCGCGACCAACCGGCTGGTCAGCCAGCAGTCGGCCACCGCCACCAGCCGGCCGTCCGGACGGAGCACCCGGTAGGCTTCTCTGCAGGCCCCGGCCAACTGAGCGCGGGGCAGCACGCCGAAGCAGTTCACCTGGAATTGGGGCGGGGCCGGTGGGGCGTTGGGGAACCACAGCTTGCAGGATTAGGTTTAGCAAGCCCTGAAGAACTAGACTGGGAGCAGCAGCACCTGAACAACTGGGTCAGTAGCACCTGAAACAACTGGGTCAGTAGCACCTGAACAACTGGGTCAGTAGCACCTGAACAACTGGGTCAGTAGCACCTTAGCAACTGGGGTCAGTAGCACCTTAGCAACTGGGGTCAGTAGCACCTTAGCAACTGAGGGCAGTAGCACCTGAACAACTGGGGTCAGTAGCACCTGAACAACTGGGGGGCAAAAGCACATAAAGAACCGGGGGGGCAAAAGCACATAAAGAACCGGGGGGGGGGGGGGCAAAAGCACATAAAGAACCGGGGGGGGGGCAAAAGCACATAAAGAACCGGGGGGGCAAAAGCACATAAAGAACCGGGGGGGCAAAAGCACATAAAGAACCGGGGGGGGGCAAAAGCACATAAAGAACCGAGAGGGGGGGGCAAAAGCACATAAAGAACCGAGAGGGGGGGGGCAAAAGCACATAAAGAACCGGGGGGCAAAAGCACATAAAGAACCGGGGGGGGCAAAAGCACATAAAGAACCGGGGGGGGGCAAAAGCACATAAAGAACCGGGGGGGGGCAAAAGCACATAAAGAACCGGGGGGGGGGCAAAAGCACATAAAGAACCGGTGGGCAAAAGCACCTGAAGAACGGGGGGGGGCAATAGCAAATAGCACCTGAGGAACTGGAGATAGCAGCGCCTGAAAAATCTATAAAGGGGTAGCAACACCTGAAGACCCGGGGGTAGCAGACACTGAAGAATCAGCAGCCTAAGCCAACCTAGGCTAAGCTACCTGAGCAACCAGGTTGCAGCTGCCGGTGGCCACAGGCAGCAGGTCGTCGGCCTGGCAGTGGAACAGCTTTGCATTGTCGGGCTCGATGCCAAGCTGCGCCGTTGCCAGCTTCAAAGCCAAGCTGCTCGCGTCGACGCCCAGAAGGCGAAGCTCGCCAACTGGCCGAAGTCGTCGCAGCTCGGCCAGCGCGTGCCCGGCGCCGAAGCCAACCTCCAGGCAGGTCGCTGGCGAGGCGGGTGTTGCTGCTGGCAACAAATCAATGCAAGCCTCGGCGCACAGGCGGGAGGCGTGCTGCTGCTCATGGGAGGCGAGGCGAAATGCCAGGCGAGCGAGGTGGCCAGTGCGATTGCCAGGACAGGCATAATTGGCCAGCACCAGTTGGCGCAGTCGCCTGGGTAGTGGCAGCGATAGTGGACCGCGCATTCTATTTTAGCTGAATATTCTCTAAATGCCTACTGATAAGTAGCGCGATCAGGCCTTAAGTAATTTTCTGCAACAGAAAACAATATTTAGGAACAAATTTATTGCTGAATTTTGAATTTTAATTAAATGTTGATTGATATTTTAATGATACAAAGAAAAAGCATTAAAAACAAAGTTATAAAATAACAGGATAAAGTAGCATATTGCCAATAGGTACATATTAGATATTTTGGAAAATCACTTATCTACATCTGCACAAAAATAATATATCATTTTATTATATATAATAAGTTTTAACTTTACTAGATAATCCTTAGTTAAGATCTATATCATTCAAAAAATCCAAATATCTTTTGTAGCTTAGACCTAATATAGGCCTATATTAAACTTTTTTATTTTATCCAATGAAAAATATTTTGTTTTTTTTTAAATTACATTGAATAAAACTCAAGCTAGCATGCCAAATTCCACTAGCAATCTAGTGCCCCCTTTAGGATGCCCAATAAGCAAGGAGCAAAAATTATTCATGCAAATCAATTAAAAACACATTTTCTTAAGATATACTTGTAGTTCTTTTTAGTTTTATAAATAACCTTATTTGAGTAAAAGTGTCATGGAAGAAGAGGTTTGCTATGAATTTTTTTCAAACTAACAAAAAGACAACAAAATAAAGCCTTCACAAAGATAACAAACATTCCCTTAAATAGAAAAAATCTCTAAGACAGCAAGCATCTCCCTAGATAGCAAGCATTCCATAGATAGTAAGCATCCTCCCAAATGCAATAATAGCAAGCACTCCCCCCAAATAAAATAACAAGCACCCCCCAAATAGCAAGCATCCCCCAGATAGAAAGCATTTACCACATAGCAAGTAGCTAGGCCTAGTGCAACTATTTCCTCAGCTAATGCAATAATCACTTTCTCAGATAGTGCAATAATCCTTTACTCATCTAGTGCAATAATCAATGTCTTATCAAGTGCAATAATGTTTTACCCAATAAGTACAATAATAATTGTCTCAACAAGCACAATAGTCCTTTACTCATCATATGCTCAGTCACATTGTACATGTCATACATGCCTGATGTACTATTGGCATTAATTGGTCATGTTGATATTGTTGTATTTTAAATAGTATACTATAATATAAAGCTAGTACTTAGGGCTAGGCCTAATTCTAGTTAGTATATTATATTTTTTTTGCAAATAAAGTTTAAATTGTCTTGCCTCTGTCTTTGAGAAATAAAGAGAATTAAACATCAAGGTTATACTATAGTTTGGATTGTATCTTAGTTTATGCCAGGTTTAATGCTGAAAAAATGACAAGACCTCATTTGTACACCAGGTTTAATGCTGGAAAAAATGATGAGACCTCATTTGTATGCCAGGTTTAATGCTAGAAAAAATGATGAGACCTCATTTGTATGCCAGGTTTAATGCTAGAAAAAATGATGAGACCTCATTTGTATGCCAGGTTTAATGCTGGAAAAAATGACGAGACCTTATTTGTATGCCAGGTTTAATGCTAGAAAAAATGATGAGACCTCGATCATTTGTATGCCAAGTTTAATGCTAGAAAAAATGACGAGACCTCATTTGTATGCCAGGTTCAATGCTAGAAAAAATGATGAGACCTCATTTGTATGCCAGGTTTGTGCACCAATAAAAAAATTGTCATTTGACACAATGTATCTACTGTGTCATGTACACCAGTATATACCCTGATGTATACTAAAAAATGGTAAGACCCTTGTTATATGCTAGGAAATCTCAACATATATATATATAGCCTTCCAAATTTCAAATTATAGAGATTACACTTTATAGGGTATCTATGTTGTAGTACATTGTTGTACAGCAAAAGTAAAAATAGTTAACACATGTCTTATTATATGTGTGGGTTCCCTGACAGATATTCACCCCGACAGATAATTTTTTCTTCGGGCAGATAATTCAAACAAAAAATGAATTCATGTTTTGGGATACATTCCTTACTCTGATGCCATATTCAGCTTTAAAAATTTGTTAGCAGAAATTTTCTATCCCAAAGAAAAAAAATTGGCATAAATGCAAAGTGTGTCAAAAGACGAATTCATTGGCACCCCTTACAAACACATTTTGGAAGCAAATATCTCGGGAAATACAAAAGGGAATCATGTGTCTAAGATGTCATTGCAAAGCTGAGAGCTGAGACATGCGTCAAGAAGTAATAAAAGTTTCAGAGCAAATTATTGAAGCATTGAGACGTAGTGATAAATCAAAGTTTTGGTTTATCTTGGTTGAAGATCGTTGATCAACAAAAAGTTTGATTTATCGCTACGTCTCAATGCTTCAATAATTTGCTCTGAAACTATTGCCTTCTACACTAAAATATATTGGCCAAACAGGCTTCTTGCCTGAGCCAAACTTGCTTACTACTACTACTACTACTACTACTACTACTACTACTACTATGTACTACTACTACTACTACTACTACTACTACTACTACTACTACTACTACTACTACTACTACTACTACTACTTCTACTACTACTACTACTACTACTACTACTACTACTACTACCTACTACTACTACTACTACTACTACTACTACTACTACTACTACTACTACTACTACTACTACTTCTACTACTACTACTACTACTACTACTACTACTACTACTACTACTACTACTACTACTACTACTACTACTACTACTACTACTACTACTACTACTACTACTACTACTACTACTACTACTACTACTACTACTACTACTACTACTACTACTACTACTACTACTACTACTACTACTACTACTACTACTACTACTACTACTACTACTACTACTACTACTACTACTACTACTACTACTACTACTACTACTACTACTACTAAAATCAAGAAACCAGTATTCTTTTTCAAATGTATGTTATTTCAAATTCGTCCTTTTGTTTCTATAGAAATACGACAACGGATCGAGAAAACTTCTCGAACCGAATACCAGAATCGGATCACGGCTCTGGAACCGATTCTGGAAACAGAACAGGACAACATGAAAAGCTTCGAACCGATTCTGGTTCTGGAATCGGTAATATGAAAAGCCTAAAGGTGATTACAATCAAAATAATATGCATGCAAACAGCTACAAACAGAACCGAATTGAAGGACTCGAAATATAGAATTTCATCGAAGCTAGCTGAGAGAAGCATTACTTTTTTACTTTAAACCTGCTCAGCCATTTTAGGCTGGCTCGACCCCTCTGAACTTCAAAAGACCCTACAGATGAATGATTTCAAGAGTGTTTAATGGTTCAAGTCTGTGTTTAGATTGTTTTATACGATAGCTAATTAGTAGAGTTTTTGGTGCATTTGCTGTCATTACGAGTACTTGTGAGTGTTGGCAATAATAGATTCATGCACATTTACATGTACAAGATGTGTGATATATTAATTGTATTGATGTACTGTGAAATAGTGCCCCCGTGGTACATGTGCATTGTTTGTCGAATGAGACATGAGCATGTTATGTCTGTATGTATCTGACTGTCTGCTGTGGTCATTGGACGTCAGATGAGCCAGATGTCTATATATTAGCCCATATAAGCTGCCATGGTAGAGACTTTCTATACCCACGATATTGACGCAATGATGCATGCATATGTCTTTTTATCTATATACATCAAAGCACTCGATCGATGGGCTTTACAAACGTAAATGCCTATAATGTTGATGAATGCAAACGACCCATGCATCGCAGCTGTGTATATATTTTTCTGTCGAGGATCGGTATGACGGGATGAGTACATGCAAACCTCAATAAATTCACGCATATTCTGACATACGCTCGTATATATATCAACATCCTTAACATGTGCGTGTCAATTCAGCAGTAATTTTTGTGGGTTTATTTTTATTATACGTATATACATTTGGAATATGGAAATAAGGAAATGCAGCAGCTCAATCGTCTAAAGGGATTCTCAGGACTATAATCCCGAATGGTTCCTACATTTACAGTCCCTTGTAGAGTAGAGAATCGATCAGTGTAACATATAACTGGTATTCATATTCAAATATGATGTATGGCCGTTATACACGCAAATTTTGCTTAATAGAGCTAAATCCCCATTCTTGGGTACGCGTTCTCGATACCCGATTTCAGAAGTACAAGATTAGTTAAGTTGCTATGAGTGAGTTTTATCTCTTGCTAACTATTTCTTGGTAAAAGACTCCGGATAAAATCAAGCTGATATTCGGTCTGAGAAACCATGAGACACGTCTATCCAGGTAATCCAGATCAGATCAGTTAGGTTTAGCTGATAACTTTTTAATGAACCGCTGTCCGTAGTTACTAACCTGAATTTAAGACCGTTCCGCGGACCAGTTAACCTTGGTTTACTTTTATACGTTATCACTAAATATCTTCATGAAACAGACACGAAGTTTTTAAGTGATCCAATTATTTGTGACTGCACGAGCAAAATTAAGTGATGCTTTTGATTAATTGTTTATGCTTGTCAGTTGACTGATTCTGACACATAACAGCTTCACTAGAAATCTGATACCGACAAAATTGACAATACGCTTGTATGGCTCCACGATTTTTTGTGCTTGCTTGTCGTCTCTAATTTTGCAGTGATCATGAGATAACGATACTACAGGTAGACACGTGGTGCAGGGACGGTGCGTTGTTTTATACCATATCATCAATGCATTCGTATATTTATTTACCTCGCAGTCGCTACCGACAACTTACCGAATCGTGTAAATAGTCGCATACGAGTCGGCACTTGCATGTGATCAATGCATACAGAGACCTGCAACTGCAGGTGCCAAAGCAGCACATACACAGCATGGCGCCACCCGAATCTAATCTTTCCCGCCGCTCCAAATTTTACATACGCTAGTGTTCAGTTTAGGGGTCAATTTGATATGCAGCATGGTTAAATTACTACGCATGCAAGTATACATGTTGTAGATTATAATTTAAAATCTGTCGCATTGCATTACAATTTACAGAATCAGCACACAAGACTAGACAGACCGAGACCACACAAAGCAGACAGATATCAAAACCAGAACAGACCAGAAAAAATTAAATGAAGAAACCGAAAAATGTGGCACAAATCACCACATTTCAAGATCTCTACAAACAGAAAAATTCTAGCGGAGCCAACCCAGAAAACTGTGGAGGATAAACGGATCAATGCTTAGCAAAAGGCCACGAAGGTGTGGTCTACAGGCAAGGCCAGTAGGCAAAGGGAAGGAGGAATAACCTTTGAAAAATCTGCACCGCTGGGAAATGGCATTCGATGGCCTGCAGCCCGTGCTGTGCGCTGTGGGGGGGGGTTATAGGGGCAACGGTGGAACAGACAGAATTTTTGGGTCAATACTTCGTGACCGCATTCTGCTGCTTGTCGGATGCTGGAGCGAACGGGTAGGAGCCCTCCAAAAGCTTTGATCTCCAAGAAACATTCTTCCCTTGCCCGTCCCCAAGCGACGCAGATGCCAGACGTACGCTGAGCCATAAATCCCCACTTTCTGCTTTTGCTGTGCACTCTGATTTTAAAAGATGCGCCATCCAGACAGACCGATGGGCTGCTGGCAAGCAGCTGCTGCGTGTCTGTACGCGGAAGCTCTTCGAGACTGGCAAGGCCTGCAATCTGCGCGGCTGCGCCGGCCCTTCTGCAACCCCATGACTTCCCCATACCGGCTTGCGCACAGGGGAGGCCTTGGCTTCGCCTATTTCAACTCCATCCACTCCGGATCCATGGATCCTCTTTTGCTGGCCTAATCTTCCTCCAGAACCGCGCTTCAGCAGCTTTTCCTCTCATTAGCTAGTTAGACATCAATCTCAGTCTTTTTTGTAAAGTTCCTATAGCGACAAAGCTCTGCTTTCTTGGGTAAAGCCAGTGTTGACTCTTGGTTTCAAAAAAACTATTTAAAACGATGGATCCGGTAACGATGTAAGTTCTCTTTGATTGACACATATAACAGACTGTTTCTTAGAGATTCGCACTACGCATATGATGTGCGCAATACAGTTTGAATGCGTCCTTGGTATAACTCAGTAGGTTTTGTCAAATTCTTCTGGCTCTTGTCCAGGAGCTGGGACTGTGCTCACCTTGAGTACATATGAAAAAATAGCTTTAAATTGCGTTTTGCATGCGGAGTCGATTTCTTAACCAGAGATATGCGCGCATTATCCATTTCTTAGCCTGTTTTTATTTAGTCGCATTTTTACCCTTTGACAGCAAAACATGTTGATCAGAGTCCGCCTACCTCCCTTCTCTTTTTGCTGCACTTGCACTTGCCCGCGCCTTGCCGTTGACACCGCCAAGTCCCCAAACCAGACCGCAGTTTAATATCTGCTCAACCATAGAAATCTAGAATACTAACTGGAAGTGAAGGCTTTCGCGGGGGCGTACATACCCGGGCCGGGATAAAAAGCTCCTCTTCCCCAAAAGTTTTATTTCCCCAAAATTTTAATGTTTATTTATCATTCTTTTCATTGAAACAAATTTATTTAAGGTATATTGCTTACCAAGAGTACACAAGTTATATTTCTCAAGCAGTGCAGTGAATGCAAAACTTACCATCAGTGGGCGCCAAACTTTGCAACTTTTCTTACAGTCGGTCCAGTCGCTGATGCGGACAGGCGTTTAGTCCAGTTCTTTGCAGCAGTGTTAAACATCTTCCTGCACACCAGCTGCAAGATTGGATGCTGATACTCACAATGCGTTTGGAATCGCAACTGTGGGAGTTGTTCAAAAATCTTGGAACAAACTGCTTCAAACAGACTGATGTGTCTGTACCTCGATTTCAGAAATCGCTGACAGCGCTGCAGTTGCATGATTATCACCCAAGCCTCTTTGCAGAT
Organism: Macrostomum lignano; assembly: GCA_002269645.1. Classification (NCBI taxonomy): domain Eukaryota; kingdom Metazoa; phylum Platyhelminthes; family Macrostomidae; genus Macrostomum; species Macrostomum lignano. The sequence goes on from NIVC01001373.1 coordinate 117,648, forward strand.
GGTAAACACCAGGTCAGAAGGGTTCGTTAGACCACCGCGGTCTAGCTGTCGCAGAAAGTCAGATGGCGCTTCGGCTGCAGATTCGTCTGGAGTGGCAACTAGTAGCTGGTTGCATGCAGTGCAGCTTCTTTGCGCTGTGATGGACTTGGCGATTTTTCCAGCCACATAGTAGGTTACGTTGGCATCAGCTGCTTCGATCTCCTCAATTAGGTTTAGTTGGTCTGCAATTTGCCCGGCTTCTTCCATTAAGTCGCTGCCCTCGCTGTGCAGGTCCTTTGCAGCTGCAAGTGACTGAATTGCCTGTGGTGCAGCATGACTGAACTTCAGAACTGAAACAGAACGGATTGCCTTCTCACCATCCAGAACATCTTTGCACGAAACATAGTAGTTTAATCCTTTTCGGTGACGGTACCATCCAAATCTTCCTTCCAGTGGGTCCGACTGGAAAGCTCCGACCAGAACATATTCGAACATAAGACTATTGAGTAAGTACCTGCAGACTTCAACTAGAGCATCCAGCGTGTGACTGAGGGCCAGAAAGGTTTCGTCGCTAAGACCTTTGCTTCTGCAGGCCTTCCATTCGCGCAGATAATTAGCGACGTCCGCGAGGTAGGTAAGCTTCCAATCTGTGTCTGACCTGACTGGATCTCGGCAACAGTCTCTTTTATGTTTGCCAATTGAGCTCGTCTTGACATTTAAAACTTTCCAAAGTTGCGTCACCGCATGGACAAAAGTCGCAGTGTCGCCCCACGGCTTTCCTTGATTCGCCGAGTAATATTCCAAGGCGTGCGCGGTAGACTCAGAAAACACAGCTAGTGCCAACTTTGGTGAGGTCTTCTGAATACTTTTTGGATCGATGACGCTTGAGTTGAGTTTTGGGGCCAGTTTGAGTGGCTTGTCCTGTTCCAGATTGTACAGCTCTTTGATGTTCTCAAATTTTGCTACAATTAAGGAATCAGCCGTTCTCTTCACATGTGGTAGCGGGACATTAAAAAAGGCGCTATCTTTTGCTGGGAGCTCCAGAGACTGCCTTTTCTGAAAATTGTTATATACGTTTTTAATTGTGTGCGTTGGGTCAAACAGAAGGAAAATCTTCTTTTCTCGATGGAACGGATGGGGTACGCATGTTTGCAGAATGCCACCGCAAAGCTTGTGGACAAAAAACGCACGGTTTGCGGAATGGTTGTCAACCAAGATGGTCACTACATTAAGGTTTGTGCGCTGCAGCATCCCCATGACGCTCGTGTAGTGCTCGTGCAATATTTCGGCAGTCAACTTGCTGAGGGGGAAAAGTGCGACGACATCGCGGTACTTTCCGGCGATTGACTTGACCATGAAGCACAGCATTGTTGAAGCCGGGTTGGCCTCCTGCATGCCAACAATAGACCCGGAAGAGTAGTCTATTCTTCGATTTAGGTGTATCTCATCAATAATCAGGTTGACATTACTCTCCATTATTGACAGATTTTGAGTCCGTAGATGAAGGTAATTTTCGTCCGAGACGCCAGGGCTGACAGACAGAGGACTAGAAATCGCCGTTAGTCGTCTAACTGATGGCAGAACAAGCAGGTCTTGATCCAGCAGCACCTGGTAGCAAGCTGAACTGGTGGACTTCAGCACCATGGCAAACACTATCAAACCAGGGGAGTACCGTCTAGCCTCCTTTGCCTGGCAACGAAGCCTAAGCTGCTCCACTATAAACTGGATTTGCTGCATCAGTGGCGTGGCAGAGTCATTCGATTCCTCCAGCAAGTTGCACAGGCAATCGATGGCAGCTTCAATCCATTTAGCTTCTGCGCTTCTCGGATTGGGATCAGGGATGCCCCACGATTTTGCTAAAGCTAATAAGTTTTGAATCTGCGAAAACAAGGTGATCTTTCCGAGATCCAAAAATTGTTCAAATCGCTTCATTGGAACCGGTTGTCCTTTCAAACTTACAGAAGCAATCATATCGCGTTGAATTTTTACAGAGCAGACCAGATTCGGGACATCCTCCACATCAATCAGGCAGAACGCAATGGAGTCGGCGCCAAACACAGGAACGAATCCAACAGGAATCGGATTGCTCTCTAGCATGGTCTTGATTTCCTCCAACGATCCCACTTTATCCAACGACAGAAACTCCGATGCCGCTGTTTCTAGCCTGTCACTTTCGGCTTGGTGTCGTAGCTCAGCTGTGGCTGATTCGGTCCGGGAAGTAGAAGCCATTGGCTGCAGTCTTTCCGGAAGTTGAGGAAAAACAGAGGGGATGGCTCCCTTTCGTAAAACGCGCAGGCTCAGTTGCGCATTTCTCTTGCGCTTTCGACGAGTGTTGGAGTCTTGCGATGTGCTGATGAAGTCCGACTCCAAAAAGTGCGCAGAGCACAACCGAGACTCCTTAGTTGGGGCATAGTGCTCTCTGCGAATTCTTCGGAGTCACTCAGTCATCAGTTGTGGATCATTTAACGGAAAGGCATGGAAAGATGTTTTCACATTCGATTCATTGTTCGAAGTCCTTCTTGCGTAGCCAGATTGGCAATTAAATGCAGCGCATTTGTATCCCATCTAGGCAAATTTGTGATATTCAGTTTTGGCAGGATTTGGGTGCTAACAGCCGGTTGCCTCTTTGTTATATATATTATTTTCCTGTGCAGAATACCGTTTGATGTACATTTCCCTCCTCTCGTTTCCCATATTCTTTCCTTCCTCCCAAGAATATATCCCCACTCCTATTCAATTAATCGTGCACCACTGTAAAGAGCTCTCTGTTTTGCTCCAGTCCAGGGTTTGCTATCACTGTACGCTCGTACAGCATTTACAGTGTACATCTGGGTGCTGTCTGAGCTTGAAGGGAATGAAAGATGAAGGCATGAGCAACAAGAAAGAGTTTTAAAGGGCTGGGGGGTTTTTGGGAGGGTCTTTTGGATGCGGGTTTAGTCACTATAACATTTTCAAGCTAAAAAGAATCGGCCCGGGTAGGTACGACTTGAACTCCCCGACAAAGAAGCCTTCACTTCCAGTTAGTATTCTAGATTTCTATGGCTCAACCAACCAACCCAGTCACCCGCGTACACTCGCTTATATATGCCATGTACATTTGGCGTGACGTTTCTTTAGTTTGCATCGCGCAAATAAACAGCGGGGTTGGGTGCCAATGCAGGCAACGTACAAATCTTCGCAGCTGTCATATTTACACTAACAAATGTTTTAAATAAACTGCCTCATTCCTTCTTATCTTGTTCCTCCTCATGCTCACTCAGCGAGACGACCAACACGTCTCAAATGTAACAACCAATCTCAGGAAGATTATCAACCGATAATGTACACTTAATTCAACGCATGTGCGGCAGGCGCTCCCCCAATCCTACGAAAGTCCAACCCCCACTCCCCCGATTCCGCCGCGTATTTTAGCTGAGACACAACCCCAACACCTCCCGCAGCGCCTGAGATTTCATTGCCTGCCTGCCTGTCTGTCACAGACCATACTGTGTCCACTCCTGTGCAGCCACTGCCAAGCTGGGAGCGCCGATCAATCACACAAGCCACTCCCATTCGACTAAGTTTAGTTCCCTTCGAGTGAACTCCTTAACTGTCTAATCCTACAAGACAGCTCGTCAAAATGGGGAACTTATTTAAAGGCCGAGGAGGTCAAAGAGGTCAGGCGAGACCGGCAGATGCTCAACCGGTTAGTGGGTAAGTAGTCCCTAATGATAGTAAGGAGATTGTGCTGACATGCTGCAGTTGCTTTCAAAACTCTTGCAGGTCAAGTCATGGGGAACTACTAACTGCATGATCCTCTCCTATGAATGTGTGAATGCTTTTATTTCCGGTAAACCAGTTTCAAATGAAGCTGCATGAGAGACACCAATTCTTTTGACCTTGCTTCGACATTTTATTTTGGAAAACTTTTAAATCCGTCTATCCTGGCTGCTCTGCTCCCATAAATAACGTAAAATACAATTTCAAAACAATCGATCAAAATAACTAAAACTCAGAGGGCTCTGCATGAACTACTACTTATAGTACTACCATAAAATACACTAAAAGTATTCCTTCATGAATCATGAATCATAACGGGTAATGAAGTATAAATTTATTTATATAGTCACACTATACTAAATCTAAGCAAAAATTAAACAAATTCTCCCCCTTAGCAGCGCGAGCAACGAGGTGGACCCTGCCGTCATTGCCTATCTCGAGGATGGATTCCAAAAGCTGCAATCCGATCCCAACTGCAAGTCCCTGCTAAAAAAACATCTTACTGCCGAGGTGCTGCAAAAACTAAAGGGCCTGAAGACCGCCACTTTTGGATCCACCCTAAAAGATGTCATTCAGTCAGGTAATAGGAATCATCCGAGACTATATCTCAACCACGAAATACAGTGTGCATTCAACACAAACCCAAAAACACTATGACAGGCGTGGAGAACCCCGACTCCGGAGTGGGTGTCTACGCTCCCGACGCCGAGGCGTACACGGTGTTCGCCGACCTGTTCGACCCGATCATCGAGGAGTACCATGGAGGCTTCAAGCGGACTGACAGGCACCCGCCGTGCACGCTGGGCGACCCGAACCAGTTCGGCGACGTGGACCCGGAGGGAAAGTACGTCGTGTCGACCCGAATCCGGTGCGGCAGGTCGGTGAAGCAGTTCCCGTTCAACCCGAACATGACGGAGGAGCACTACAAGCAGCTGGAGGAGCTCGTGTCGGGAACGCTGAAGGACATGTCGGGCGAGCTGAAGGGCACGTATTACCCACTGACCGGGATGACCAAGGAGGTGCAGCAGCAGCTGATTGACGACCACTTTTTGTTCAAGGAGGGCGACCGGTTCCTGCAGAAGGCGAACGCGTGCCGCTACTGGCCGACGGGTCGCGGCATCTACCATAACGACAGCAAGACGTTCCTGGTGTGGGTCGGCGAGGAGGACCACATGCGTATAATCTCGATGCAGAAGGGGGGCTGCATCCGGGAGGTCTACGGCCGGCTGGTGAACGCGGTGAACGAGATCGAAAAGCGGATGGCGTTCAGCCACGACGAGCGTCTCGGCTTCCTGACCTTCTGCCCGACGAACCTGGGCACCACGATCCGCGCCTCGGTGCACATCAAGTTGCCCAAGCTGGCCGCTGGAGGCCAGGAAGCTCTGCAGCGCGTGGCCGACCGGTTCCAGCTGCAGGTGCGCGGCTCAGCCGGTGAGCACTCCGAGGCTGTCGGCGGACTCTACGACATCTCCAACAAGGAGCGCATGGGTCTCACCGAGTTCGATGCTGTCAGCAAGATGAACCACGGCATCGCTGAGCTGATCAAAATAGAGAAGGAGCTGGAGTAGGAACCTTTTTTGAGTTTTTCACTCTGGACTTTATTCTGGTCTTGTCCCCTCCTATTGTTAACTTTTTGTGCGAATTAAACCCTATCTTTTCTACACATCTCTATTCACCCATACGCTCGTAGCTTTAGGAACTGTTTTAAAGACTTGTTGCTTCTTTCCTTTTCACGGCATGCGTTCATTGTTTAGGTCAGTTTGTTTAAGACAATATTATTTTCTTGCGGTTTCTTTTTTTGGCTGCTTTTTAAGGCGCTATTCTGTCGTTTGAGTACATTTGACCGAGAGTTCGCGTATTCTTTTTCGGTAATGCCTTTTTTTTCAAACAACTGTTAGGAAAGCCTACAGAGCTTTTTTGTAAGGATTAGATCTGAGCACCTTGCAGCACTACCTGAGACCACAGTCCTTACGGATGTTTAGCTTGCGCTAGTTGCAGTTTTTGCCTTTGTTTTTGTGTTTCAGATCCTGTTTTGCTTTTTATGCCCTATGTGCAGTGTTTTTTTGTTTTAGTGCACCTCTAAAAATTCGAATGCCCCTATAGAAAACTTTTTGAGTAATAATAGTTTTAAAAATATATTTATATCAATTGTGACGCATATTCTCCGGTTATTACTGCGTTTAGGCTATCCCAAAAAAATTCTTTGCGAGTTTTTCTTCCCTTTAGTCGTTGTAAAGAAGTACAATCTTCTGTAGGAGCGTTGCTTGGTTTATTGTCTTACTGACTGTTATTATGATATGTACATATCTATGGCAACAATTGCTAGCTACGTACGTCAGCCTACGGAAAGTTAGCATTGAAACATAAACAAGAATCGCCTGATACGAGGAGAAGAGCCATACAGTCGAATCTCCGAGCGAAGGAGGCCTGGGTTATCTCCGCTATCCATGTCTATCCATCTCGTTGGTTTGTCTATGGTGGCAGAGAGGTACGCTACTGATTATCACCGCTTATTTAACACTGGGGGAATAGACGAGGCGCACAGGCAAAGTGTATTACATGCTCGAAAATTTGACTTAAATATGGTGCTACCGCGGTCGCAGCTCAATCTGTTCGCTAGACAACGACACACGAGAACATGTACACTCGTATGCGCGGGCTTACGAGTACGCAAATCGAGTAGGAGCGCAAACTCTGGTAGCAGGGTAGTAGTTGTTGCATGCAGAGTGGGGACTTCACGCATCATGCAGCCAATGTACATAACGTATTGGTGTTGCTGTGGCCTGTACATGTACATGTAGTCTTACCGACACGACAGTAATGAATCCGCAAACCAATTTGACATTTACTTATTTAAAGCTGGACAAGTATTTTAATTTTTCCGGAAGGTCACACACACTAGAATATGTAGATGGGGGCCACTTTGCAAAACAGCTTTCTACTTTCAGTTCAGTAGCAATGAAGAATACGTAATCTATTCTATAGGAATAAAGGCAGCTGAGATGACTTTGATAAGTTTAGAAGCCCAGCTTGCAGGCGTAAACAGCTTGCTAATTGGTTCAGCCATAAATGTACATTAGCCACTGAATTGTAGAGGTAGAAGGAGTTTGAGGGTTTAAGCTTGGGGGTAAGAGACAGTGAAATAAGCCTTGTCTTTAAATAAGAATACTTACTGAACTGAAAGTAGCTTACACGCAAATATGCTGAGTGGTCCATCTAAGAATTACGCTCGTAGATATTCTAGTAGTATCCGTGGGAGATTGAAAATGAAAACAGTAGAAAAGTTTTCCGCTAAATAAAAAATGACGACATTATTCTCAAAGTAAAACGCATGTGATGAAGTTGCGGGTAGGGTAAGCCCAGCTAGCTGTAAATAAAACTTAACCATTACCAACGTATTACGTACCTTTGCTTTTGTAGTACATTTATACAGTATGTTTTTTATGTACTGTCATCAGAAATTAAATTTACCATATCAATTACTGAGTAGTTGAGTTCTAGATAAGCATGTAGATCGTTTGAAATTCGATCAAAGTGCGTGCTGTAGCCTATATTATCATTAAATGCTGTACATGAGTACGTTGCATAAAATGAATGACATTTGGTTAGGAATTGCTAGGAGCATAATTAACATCAATATTTCGTTTTACAACCTCCTGGGGCTGGGTGGTTTTTTTATGCATTTTTGTGACTTTTACGCAGCTACAAACATATCTTCGCGCTGCTTATCTGGCGATTATTTAAAAATTACTATTTCGCGGAATTTTTTTACTCGATGAGTTAAAATTTTACATTAGCTTTGTTTGCACTCACAAACTCAATGTCCCCGACGCCTTTCCTTGCCTTGACGGGATGGATTGGAACTTTTGAGTAGAAAGACATCATAATATTGGGAATTTTATTTATGCGTTGTAGGTCTTTAATAGCCTAAGTTTAATTGCTCTCAACCGACATGTAATTCAGTAATTCTAATTGTAGTTGATAATAGTTCTTTGGCTCAATATAAAAAAAATAATGACTACAATTAAGCCTTTATATACTACTTAAATCCAACACTAATTAGATTTGTATCTCTATATAAAATTATCATTTATCTGATAGAGTGAAAACTTAGCATTTATCTTAATTGGAATGGTCTATTGCCATTGAGTCCTTAGAATATATGGCAATGTTTTTATATTTAATTAAATTATTTTGACACAGATTTCTTTTTAGTTGCAATGTCCAATTTCAAAATTTATTTAGGAAAGTATTGGAAAAATTTTCCAAATTTTTTTGAAAAATTTTGCATCCTGATTGCAAAAAAAACTTTAAAAACCTAGTGCTAGCACCAGAAAAAACATTTTTCTTTCCTTTTCAGTTTTTAAAAACAGTTTTTAAAAAATAAATTTTATGCATCAGGATTCAGGATATTGTGGGTGGGCAGGGCCCCACATCCACGGTGGTGCAGCGTATAATTATGTGTCGTAGCATGCCATTGCACACCATGGGATACTTTCTCTAAACCGTGGTACGCCATGTATGCCAAAATTGGCCCAAAATTTCCCTGTGTACGCCGAAATTTTCTAGGTAAAATGCCATCTTCCTGACTATAGTGCTAGAATACAAAATCACTTCCTACTTAGCTATATTGCTTATGTATGGCTATAGTATTCCTACTTCACAAAAAAACTAGATTTTGACTCTAAATCTTAAATAGGCAAACTAAAGTGAGTTTAATAAAGTATAAATAAGATATAAAGTCTTTCTTTCAAACATAAGTGTGTTTATTATAAAAGCACCTATTTCCTAAGTATTTCTTAGGTAAAATTGATACTAGAAGAAGTCATTTAGATAAGAATGAAAAAGGTCATTAATGGTTTTATACTAGCTATAAAACTGAATGGTTCCTAAAAATATATATTGTTATTAGTATTATACAATAATAAAAATTGATCAAAAATGAGTAACTAGACAAAAACTAGACTGGTAAAAATTATTATAAATAATTAAGATTGAGATATAACTAATAAATACACTTGTTTATGGTAAATAAACTATAAGTATAGGCTTAGCAAACTAATTAAGTTTGATTATTTAATTGTTAGTTAATATACCAGTTTTTTATAGCCATTGTTTATTAATGTTTAATATTATAAAATATTGTCTTTAAACATACCTAAGTCTATACTTTTATATTTTTAAAGTCAAATTTCTTTATTTATTTATAAAGTTTATTTTAACTTAATTAATACTATCTTTATTTGATATAAATTTAAATTTAAAATCATTCAATGAGCAAAATGTAGCATTAAAATATGATTTTTTTCTATTTTTTTTAACATTTAGCAAAAGAAATAAGGATGTATATAGTATATCATAATAGGCATATTTATCTAAAAGAGATATTTTTGAGTAGGGCTTGCAAATTTAACAAATTTAACAGCTTAAATATAGCAAATTCTTAATATTTATTATTAATATCTTATTACAGACATACATTAGTTTGTTTATAGAAAATATGACCTAATTTTCATAATTCTACTTGAAATATTTACCAATGGTAAAAATTGCAGCTAATATTTGAATCTTTATTATTTAAGTATAGAAAGTATTCTTATTATGGCAATATTAGCAGGGAATACCTGGGAAGAGGCAGAGGCAGTTGCCCCCCATTTTTGGCAGACAAGAAATGAAAAGAGAGGACAAAGTGCATTTTTGCCAAAATCAAAGTTATCCAAGCCTATGAAATTGTTAAAACCCACAGAAAGTTTTTTTTTCTATTTTATAATTGACTCTATTATTACCACTTGTAATATTGGCCTGTCACTAACCTAGTCTATCATCAAGTGTAAAATTTTGAATATAATTTACTGTAGCCAGCCAGGGCAAGACTGGCATGTCTTTCATCAGCCGCATTCTGAAGCCCTCGACACGCCCTGGTGAGGCAGAAACTGCTGCGGGGTCGCCATCGCTGCTGCCATCTCAGCAGCCGCAGCAGCAGGGCAAGCCAAAGCAGCTGGCGCAGCGCCGGCCTGTTAGAAGCCAGGCGGTGGAGCCGGCAGACACGCTAAAGATTGTCATCCGCGGCGACAGTAGCGTTGGCAAGTCCTGCCTGCTGGCGCGCCTGCAGGGTGGCGCCTTTATTGAGGAGTACGCGCCAACTGAGCGCCCGCGCTCCGCTATCATTCGCTGGAAATGCGACTCCAGATCTGCCACGCTGCAGGTGTGGGACGCCGTGGACTCCGGGCGGCCCAGGCGGGCTCGGGCGGGTCTGAAACTGGCCAACGACTGCGACAATCGAAGTCCGAGAGGTGCTGCTTCGGGTGAGAGAGACTGTCTAACATTTAAGAGTGCGGGATGGATCTGGGATTCGCTTTCGAGCAGGTTAGGATCATATCCTGTCCTGTTAAGAGCTGTCTGTTATGCCGGGATGTTCAGTCCATATCCTTGAATCCCCACAGCTGCTGTCAGCGGCGGCTCAGCCGGCAGCGACGAAGCGGCAGCGGCCGCAGCCTACGCTGGCTGCCACGGCGTGGTGCTGATGCTGGACATGACGAAGGCCTGGACGATGGCCTACGTAGAGCGGGAGCTGGCCAGGGCGCCGCCGGACCTGCCGGTGCTGGTTCTGGCCAATCACCGAGACATGGGGCACCACCGGAGCGTCACCGCCGACCAGGCCCGCATGGCCATCCGGGAGAGCGGCCGGCGGCTCGAGATCACCCGCTACGCCGAGTCCTCCATGCGAAATGGCTACGGGCTGAAGTATGTGCACCGGTTCCTCTGCCTGCCCTACCTCTGCGCTCAGCGACAGCGACTATTGCAGCGGCTCGAAGCCAACACCGAGGACAGGACTACCGCTGTGCTGGAGCTGCAGCTCGAAGAGGAGGAGAGTCGCCAGGCCAATGATGGGTGCGTTTTCTGGCATATCTTGCTGGGTTGGACGGTGGAGTCTGGGGCGGATTGGAGTGTCTAGGATGGAGTCTTAGGGGATTGAAGTGTCTAGGATAGAGTCTGGGCGATTGGAGTGTCTAGGATGGAGTCTGGGGGCGGATTGGAGTGTCTAGGATGGAGTCTGGGCGATTGGAGTGTCTAGGATGGAGTCTGGGCGATTGGAGTGTCTAGGATGGAGTCTGGGGGCGGATTGGAGTGTCTAGGATGGAGTCTGTGCAGATTGGAGTGTCTAGGATGGAGTCTGTGCAGATTGGAGTGTCTAGGATGGAGTCTGGGGGATTGGAGTGTCTAGGATGGTCTGGATGGAGTCTGGGCTGATTGGAGTGTCTAGGATGGAGTCTGGGCGGATTGGAGTGTCTAGGATGGAGTCTGGGCGGATTGGAGTGTCTAGGATGTAGTCTGGGCGGATTGGAGTGTCTAGGATGGAGTCTGGGAGATTGGAGTGTCTAGGATGGAGTCTGGGCGATTGGAGTGTCTAGGATGGAGTCTGTGCAGATTGGAGTGTCTAGGATGGAGTCTGGGGGATTGGAGTGTCTAGGATGGTCTGGATGGAGTCTGGGGGATTGGAGTGTCTAGGATGGTCTGGATGGAGTCTGGGCGGATTGGAGTGTCTAGGATGGAGTCTGGGGGATTGGAGTGTCTAGGATAGAGTCTGGGGGATTGGAGTGTCTAGGATGGAGTCTGGGCAGATTAGAGTGTCTAGGATGGAGTCTGGGCAGATTAGAGTGTCTAGGATGGAGTCTGGGGGATTGGAAGTGTCTAGGATGGAGTCTGGGGGATTGAAGTGTCTAGGATGGAGTCTGGGGAATTGGAGTGTCTAGGATGGAGTCTGAGGAGGTTTGGAAGGCGAATTGATTTAACAGTGGTGGGTTTTGGTTTGTTTAAATAAGTGTATTTTGCTTATAAGAAAGCTTCGTTAAACCAAAAGCAGGCTTACAGCTGTATTGGTTTAATCTATTGTTAGTAGCACGTAACGGACATTATAATCGCTATCTAATATAACAAGAAAAACACGCTGCTAATAACCGTTCTATTTGTTTTGTTTAATTGCAGGATGGATCACACACGTTCAAAAAAGAAAGAAGACGCATCGAGAATTTCCGATTCCAGGTTAGAAACAGTCAATTTTATTAAGAATTGATTTTTTATCTAGCTAGGCTATGGGTATTACATTAATTGATTAATAATATAATAATATACTGGGTATTTGTTTTAAAGTTTCAATGTAAAGTTGCAAAATAAATGCAAATGCATTTTCTGAATCGTGTTTAATTTTAAATTGTTGTTTGAAAATTTCTGAAGCATCTACTTTGTATATTTATTATTTTAAAAGGTATCGGCATGCATTTGCGGCTTGTAAAACCTTAACCGATATGTATCGAAAAGACACTTTTCAAGCCTACAAAATTTGGCTAGGTATGAGTTTTCTATTGTTAAATTTATAATGAGTTTTTAATGAGCTGTTGTTCAACATTTTTTAAAGAGAAAATACTTGGTTTGTAGAATTGTTAAATTTTTGATTAAAAAATAAAATCGCAAAATGTTGTTGTCAGAAGTGGGATTCGAACCCACGCCCTCAGAAGAGGACTGCGACCTGAACGCAGCGCCTTAGACCGCTCGGCCATCCTGACCTGAGGGAGGAAGGTGCTGCATTCCTATTATATAGTTGAATGTAGGCGTGTTTTCGCGTGTTGTGAAGTAGGGTCGGTATCGATCTGCTTGACTGCTTCATCAATAAATGAAGGAAATCAGGCGGCTTTCAATAAAATTAGCGATGCTAAAGTGCAGGATGGCAATATTAAAATAAATTGTATCGTCTACTCTATCTCCAACTTGACCCAGCCAACAACAGACTTCGGTCACCGACACCGCGCCTAAGACCCCGTCTCCGCTGCCGTCACAGTCGCCTCCCGCTGTTGTCGGTCGATTATCCGCGCCGCCTGCCCGTCTGATTCCCGGCGCCGAGCAGTACCTGATGGAGCTGCGTCGCGCTCAGCTACCCCAGCCTCCGCAGCCGCCTTCGACGCAACCTCAGCAGCCTCAGCCTCCGCCTCATCATCAGCCAAAGCTGCCGTCTTCGCCGACGCCGCCGCCGCTGTCGCCGAGCCGACCCGAGCCAGCTGGAGCTGATGATGAAAGGAGCAGCCAGTCCTCCAGTCAGCGCAGCCCGACTGCTGCTGACGCTGCCGAGGTCGGCGTCGAGGCGATCGACGGCGTCGCAAATGCGGATGTCGATGTCGCCGACGATGTCGACAGCGATGACGCTTCGCCCGGAGCCGTCGTGTCGACCCACTTTGACGATGTTGCTGAACTGGATGATTCTGCAGTGGCTGCTTTTGCTGCTGATGCCGATGCTGTTGATGGCGATGGTGATGAAGCTGAGGATGCTGAGCAGGTAGAGACGGTCGCAGTGCCGCCTGTCCCTGCTCCGGTGATTGACTGGGGACCTCTCTTGGCCAAGTAAGTTTGGAAACGATATATTTAGATAGGAACAATTGCTGACAGAAAGCTTTTGCGTCTTGTGGTCAATATTGAGCCATTTTTGTGTCATCATCGCCTTCTGTTTGTGCTCTAGTTAGTTAACTCGACTTTGTGTGGGTCATTGTTGTCCTCAGGAGGGTTATATTGTATGATTGCTTTGGGTCATCTCTGCCCCCCCCCACTAGGGGGACTATGAGTCATCACCTCTCCCTAAAAAGGTTCATTTTGAGTTAAAAAATGATAATTTTGTGTCATTGCTGTCACAAAAAGGGTCATTGTATATCATTGTCATCGCTGTCCTCAGAATGGTCATTGCGTGGGTCATTGCTATCCCAGAATGGTCACTGTGTGCATCATCTCTCTCCAGAAGGGTCATTGTGTAGGTCATCGCTGATCGTCTATTGACAGAAGACTCTCTTGTCTTGATAAGTTCAACATTGGTTCACACTACCAGGTACGAAGACGAGCCGGCAGAGTCTCAAGTTCTGCCCGAGCCGTCAGCTGAGGAGCAAAAGCAGCAGACCAAGAAGAAGCGAAAGAAGAAGACAAAGCAGCAACAGCAGCAGCCGGTGGAGCCGGAACAGCCCGAGCCTCCGGTCAGGCCGAAGTCAAAGTCAAAATCGAAAGTCAAACTAGAAAAGTCGGTCAAGACAAAGTCGGGCAAGCGAGCAATTGCTTCTGAGCAGCAACAGCAGCAGCAGCAGCAGCCGAAAGCAGTTCTGTCCAAAGAGGAAGAGGAGCTGGAGCGGTTTCTAAATGAATAAAACCTCAGCAAGCCATTTTAGTTGGCCAAGAGATGCATGGATTTCAACAGTGATCGATTTTCTTGTCTCTCCCCCTCTCTCTGTTCCGCTCTGCTTTTTGCATTTCTTCAACTCGAATTGTGAGCGCAATGAGCCATCGATTCAGTCCATTTGCCTACCGTATTGTGGTCAACGATTTGTTAAAGTTAGTCTGTCCCAGCATTCTATACTACTGATAAGGTCTGCGTATTAGTAGTGACTCGCGGTTACGGTATTTTAGCCTGGTGTTTCCTAGAATTAATTATCTTATTGATTGTTTTCTGTTGAATTTCGCTCTATCCGAATCTGGAAATATTTTTTCTGTCTCTTGATTGATGATAATATTGATCACAAAACTTGTTTGATTCCTCACCTGCCGCCTGATGCCAATTAGTGTCTATCTTCATGCCAGCAGGCACTTGCTTTCTGTCAGTGTCTGTCAATCTGTGTCTGTCTTGACTGTTGTCTCTAAAATTTGCCTTTCGCGCTGGACTTTGTAAACGCGTTTACAGAAATTGAAAAAAAACTAATTATCTTCCTTCTGCCTGTTGTCGGCTAGCTAATCTTTCTAATATTATATAAAGTCATATTCATATTTTGTGTCTTTTGTCTGAATCTTATGCTTGATTTTGTTCTGTGCTTTTTTAAATGCGCCCAGGGATATTATGGATATTATGGATACTGTTGACAAGCAGACAGGTAGCTGGACTGGTAGATAGGATAGACTGGTAGATAGAATGGACTGGTAGATAGGCTGGTAGACCAGTCTTCCTTACTGTCTACCCTAGATAGTATAGACTGGTGGATAGGATAGACTGGTAGATAGGATAGACTGGTAGATAGGATAGACTGGTAGATAGGATAGACTGGTAGATAGGATAGACTGGTAGATAGAATGGACTGGTAGATAGAATGGACTGGTAGATAGGCTGGTAGACCAGTCTTCCTTACTGTCTACCCTAGATGGTATAGACTGGTGGATAGGATAGACTGATACATAGGATAGATTGGTATAGACTGGTAGATAGGATACACTGGTAGATAGGATACATTGGTAGATAGGATACACTGGTAGATATAGAGAGACATGTGGACAGATAGACAGGTAGGCGCGACAATGACATTTGATAGACAGGTGGATAAGGAGGCAGGCAGGCACTGCCAGAGTTCGAATGCTTCATGCCCGGACGCCCCCGCAGTTGCGTCGTTCGCTTCACCGTCTCTGCCAGCTGGCGGTCGCGCCGGCCCCAGCAAGCGGCCTCCGCTGCCGCGGCCTGGCGGGCGCCACCACCACCTACCTCGACGTGTCGGTGCCACAGGACGATCCCACGGTGGCCCGGCTGTACCAGGCGGTGCTGAACCAGCAGCGAACCGGCCTGGCGCAGGCCATCACTCTGGTGGAGTCGCGCCATCCGGAGAAGCAGGCGCGGGGCCAGGCGCTGGTGAACCGGCTGCTGAAACACCTGGCCCAGCGGCAGCACAAGCGCTGCTTCCGTGTTGGCATCACCGGGACCCGGGCGCGGGCAAGTCCACCTTTATCGAGTGCATTGGCCAGGACCTCGTAAAGCGGCAAGGCAAGCGAATCGCCGTGCTCACGGTGAGTCTACCCTTACTGTCTACCCAGTCTCCCTACTGTCTACCCAATATCCCTTACTATCTACCCAGTCACCCTACTGTCTACCCAGTCTCCCTTACTGTCTACCCAGTCTCCCTTACTGTCTACTCAGTCTCCCTTACTGTCTACCCAGTCTCCCTTACTGTCTACCCAGTCTCCCTTACTGTCTACTCAGTCTCCCTTACTGTCTACCCAGTCTCCCTTACTGTCTACCCAGTCTCCCTTACTGTCTACCCAGTCTCCCTTACTGTCTACCCAGTCTCCCTTACTGTCTACCCAGTCTCCCTTACTGTCTACCCAGTCTCCCTTACTGTCTACCCAGTCTCCCTTACTGTCTACCCAGTCTCCCTTACTGTCTACCCAGTCTCCCTTACTGTCTACCCAGTCTCCCTTACTGTCTACCCAGTCTCCCTTACTGTCTACCCAGTCTCCCTTACTGTCTACCCAGTCTCCCTTACTGTCTACCCAGTCTCCCTTACTGTCTACCCATCTCTCTGTCTATTCTTCTCTCTACTTTTCTGACTCAAATTGCTCCAATCTTTTTTTTAAACCAGTGCTTTCAAAATATTGTTTGCCCTAAATTTCAGGTGGACCCGAGTTCAGGCGCCACAGGCGGCTCGTTGCTAGGCGACGCTACCCGCATGCCGGAGCTGTGCGTGCACCCCAGCGCGTTTGTTCGCTCAACTCCCAGCGGCGGCAGTCTCGGCGGCGTGGCCCGCTACACCCAGAATGCGGCTGTGCTGTGCGAGGCGGCGGGATTTGACTGCCTGCTGATTGAGACTATGGGCGTGGGCCAGGCTGAGTACCAGGTGAGGCTCACGAGGCTGAGAGCTGAGAATGGGTGTACAGGTGATGAACAGGTGGGGAACAGACGGATGGGTATAGGAGACGGATACAGGGGTAGGGAAGACGTCTATAGGGGTAGGGGAGACGGATAGAGGGGTAGGGGAGACGGATGGAGGGGTAGGGGAGACGGATGGAGGGGTAGGGGAGACGGATAGAGGGGTAGGGGAGATGGATAGAGGGGTAGGGGAGACGGATAAAGGGGTAGGGGAGACGGATAGAGGGGTAGGGGAGACGGATAAAGGGGTAGGGGAGACGGATAGAGGGGTAGGGGAGATGGATAGAGGGGTAGGGGAGACGGATAAAGGGGTAGGGGAGACGGATAGAGGGGTAGGGGAGACGGATAAAGGGGTAGGGGACACGGATGGAGGGGTAGAGGAGACGGATGGAGGGGTAGGGGAGACGGATAGAGGGGCAGGGGACACGGATGGAGGGGTAGGGGAGACGGATAGAGGGGCAGGGGACACGGATGGAGGGGTAGGGGAGACGGATAGAGGGGCAGGGGACACGGATGGAGGGGTAGAGGAGACGGACAGATGAGTCGCCAATCCTTACAAAGTGCGCCGCCCGCGCCCACTCGCCAGGTTAATGACATGGTAGACATGTTCCTGCTGCTGCAATCGCCTGGCGGTGGCGACGAGCTGCAAGGAGTGAAGCGCGGCGTCATGGAGGTGGCGGACCTGGTGGTGGTGACCAAGTGCGACGGCAACCTCATCCCCGCGGCCAACCACGCGGCCACGGAGCTCAGCAGGGCCCTGCGCACCTACCAGCGCATGAAGCACCCGCTGTCTGGCTGGCGGCCCCGCGTCCTCCGCTGCTCCGCCCTGACTGGCGAGGGCGTGCCGGAGGTTTGGCAGACTGTGATGGAGTTTTTGGAGCGGGTGACCGACTCTGGCGAGCTGGTGCAGCACCGGGTGGCCCAGCTGGAGAAGTGGATGTGGCTTCACGTGCGCGAGCACCTGATGGACCTGTTTAGGGAGAGTCCGGCTGTCGCAGCCACCCTGCCGGCGCTGCTTGACGAGTTGCGCCAAGGCCTGAAGTCTCCCGGCAACGCGGCCGACCTGCTGCTGCGCTGCTTCCTGGAGAACCGGGCCAGATAAATTCCCGCGATTGAACGCAAAACCTGTAATAAGAGTAAATTGTCTACTGACTACTGGCAGTAGAGTAATTAGCAGCGTATATTTATGTTTTATTTTATCTGTGTGTAGCCCTTTTCTCTACGAGCTTCAGCTGCTCTTGCCATGGCTTTTCGATGTGGTGAGAGCATTAGCTTAGTGCAGGCGCCGGCAAACTTTTTTTACCCAAAGGGTCAGATAAAGAATCCAGCGCATGACTGTGGCCCAGGAGAGAAGAGAGAAGAGAAGAAAGAGAGGAGAGAAGGGAGAGGAGAGGAGAGAGAGGAGAGGAAGGGGGTGAGAAGGTAAGAGAGAGGAGAGAAGACAAAAGTGAGGAGAGAAGAGAAAGAGAGGAGAGAAGAGAAAGAAGGGAAGAGAAGAGAGAGGAGAGGAGAGAAGGAGGAGGAGAGAGGAGAGGAGAGAAGGAAGAGAGAGGAGAGGAGAGAGGGAAGAAGAGAGAGGAGAGGAGAGAGGGAAGAAGAGAGAGGAGAGGAGAGAGGGAAGAAGAGAGAAGAGAGGAGAGAGGGAAGAAGAGAGGAGAGGAGAGAGGGAAGAAGAGAGAAGAGAGGAGAGAGGGAAGAAGAGAGAGGAGAGGAGAGAGGGAAGAAGAGAGAGGAGAGGAGAGAGGGAAGAAGAGAGAGGAGAGGAGAGAGGGAAGAAGAGAGAGGAGAGGAGAGAGGGAAGAAGGGAGAGGAGAGGAGAGAGGGAAGAAGAGAGAGGAGAGGAGAGGAGAGAGGGAAGAAGAGAGAGGAGAGAAGAGAGAGGAGAGGGGAGAAGGGAGAGGAGAGAGGGAAGGAGAGAGAGGAGAGGAGAGGAGAGAGGGAAGGAGAGGAGAGGAGAGGAGAGAAGGGAGAGGAGAGCATATTAGAGAGAAGGGAGAAGAGATACAAGCCTTGAGCGGGCCGGATTGGTATATCGTGAAAGGACCCCGAGGGCCGGAGTTGCCGACCCCTTGGCTTAGTGACTAAAATTGTCTAGAAATTGTCTTTTATTCTAATCTCATACCGCAACATACAACCCCTACAAAACGAAAGATCTTAGAGCCAACAACGCTTTCATGTTGTATTTTTTAATGTGCTTTTTTGCTGAACTGGAATGAACTGGAGCAATCTTTTTTTAATTATTATAAATCCCTTTAAGTACACCGAGCCCAGATTGCACTGGAGAGTTATTATTAGTGTCAATTAGTTGCTATTAATAGAATTAATTTAATTTAGTCAAAATCCTTTGTAAGCCTCTTGCACCGTTTTCCTTGCTTTTATTTTTTGACCTGATTGAGACCAGATCTGACCTGACTGAGACCAGATCTGACCTGACTGAGACCAGATCTGACCTGACTGAGACCAGATCTGACCTGACTGAGACCAGATCTGACCTGACTGAGACCAGATCAGACCTGACTGATGCCAGAGACAAGACCAGACAGATACCAGAGACAAGACCAGACAGATACCAGAGACAAGACCAGACAGATTCCGGACAAGACCAGACAGATACCGGAGACAAGACCAGACAGATACCAGAAACAAGACCAGACAGATACCGGACAAGATCAGAGACCAGACAATGAGACAGATACCAGAGACAAGACCAGACAGATACCAGAGACAAGACCAGACAGATACCGGACAAGACCAGACAGATACCGGACAAGACCAGACAGATACCAGAGACAAGGCTAGACAGATACCGGACAAGACCAGACAGATACCAGACAAGATCAGAGACCAGACTTTTATTTTTTGACCTGATTGAGACCAGATCTGACCTGACTGAGACCAGATCTGACCTGACTGAGACCAGATCTGACCTGACTGAGACCAGATCTGACCTGACTGAGACCAGATCAGACCTGACTGATGCCAGAGACAAGACCAGACAGATACCAGAGACAAGACCAGACAGATACCAGAGACAAGACCAGACAGATTCCGGACAAGACCAGACAGATACCGGAGACAAGACCAGACAGATACCAGAGACAAGACCAGACAGATACCGGACAAGATCAGAGACCAGACAATGAGACAGATACCAGAGACAAGACCAGACAGATACCAGAGACAAGACCAGACAGATACCGGACAAGACCAGACAGATACCGGACAAGATCAGAGACCAGACAATGAGACAGATACCAGAGACAAGACCAGACAGATACCGGACAAGATCAGAGACCAGACAATGAGACAGATACCAGAGACAAGACCAGACAGATACCGGACAAGATCAGAGACCAGACAATGAGACAGATACCAGAGACAAGACCAGACAGATACCGGACAAGATCAGAGACCAGACAATGAGACAGATACCAGAGACAAGACCAGACAGATACCAGAGACAAGACCAGACAGATACTGGACAAGACCAGACAGATACCAGAGACAAGGCTAGACAGATACCGGACAAGACCAGACAGATACCAGACAAGATCAGAGACCAGACAATGAGACAGATACCAGAGACAAGACCAGACAGATACCAGAGACAAGACCAGACAGATACCGGACAAGACCAGACAGATACCGGACAAGATCAGAGACCAGACAATGAGACAGATACCAGAGACAAGACCAGACAGATACCGGACAAGATCAGAGACCAGACAATGAGACAGATACCAGAGACAAGACCAGACAGATACCGGACAAGACCAGACAGATACCAGAGACAAGGCTAGACAGATACCGGACAAGACCAGACAGATACCAGACAAGATCAGAGACCAGACAATGAGACAGATACCAGAGACAAGACCAGACAGATACCAGAGACAAGACCAGACAGATACCGGACAAGACCAGACAGATACCGGACAAGATCAGAGACCAGACAATGAGACAGATACCAGAGACAATACCAGACAGATACCGGACAAGATCAGAGACCAGACAATGAGACAGATACCAGAGACAAGACCAGACAGATACCGGACAAGATCAGACAGATACCAGACAAGATCAGAGACCAGACAATGAGACAGATACCAGAGACAAGACCAGACAGATACCAGAGACAAGGCTAGACAGATACCGGACAAGACCAGACAGATACCGGACAAGATCAGAGACCAGGCAATGAGACAGATACCACTAGTAGCTAAGAGCAGCTAGCAGCACTTGCAACTTTAAGAGGCCGAGCCAGAGCACTGTAGAACAGAACTCGGCGGCCCTGTGGAAACTCTGGCAGACAAAGCCGCGCAACTCAGAAAAGTGAAAGCTGACGAGGCGGCGGAGTCAGCGATCCGAATTTCGAGTGCTGTCCCGGAGTCTTTGTTCCCCCCCCCCCTGGCTGCCATGCGGCTCCGGATTGCGTTTGCGCCCGTCACAGCCAGCCAGACCTTCTTGGCACCGGGAAGTTCGGATGCAGGGCGGATGGCTGAGAAGTGGAAGGAGGAGCCGGGAAGTAGGCGGGCGCTCCGGAGTTGGCCGAGTAGAAAAACCTCCCTGACAGGCCGGGCCGGGCCGGTCGGCTTTACGCGTCGCCAACTTTTCCTTTCGCATCGGGCGCCTATAAGATGATGGGTGGGAGGAGGAGGAGTCTGCAGTAGGGGAAAGGTGACGATGCTGAGTTGCGCGGCAGCTGGTCGCATTTGCATAACTGTCTGAGATTGAGCAGCCCCTCGCATTATATTTATATACACCATAGCTATTGGCTTCAATGTCAATGGGCCCGCGAATTTTCTGGTCGAATGCGTCCTCATTTATGCGGTCTTCGAGGACTGGTGGGCCGATTTTTTTCACAGCCAACACCTCCCCCCCACGCCTCAGCCTTGGCAGTTCTTCAATTCTGTCAAGACGGCGCCAGGGATCTCAGTCAGTCAATAAAATATCGCATTTGTCACACTGACAGGCGGCGGCCGGGCTGTCCTGGCATTCAAAGGGCACTCGCGGCTAGCAATGGTCCGACAGCTGGGCTGGAGACGGTCGCTAGAGTCGCGTATCTCGCCTCGCCGAAGGCCGTTGGGGGATTGGTTTGTCTGTCCCGCAGTTGTCGGAGCTTGTCAATTTTTTCCGTGTTTTATTAATTACTCTATTTTTGGCAGACTTGCTTATCTGTCAGGGGGCGCTACCTTGGGGACACCATCGTCAGGGGTGCCACCTTGGGGACACCATCGTCAGGGCCGCCATCTTGGGGACACCATCGTCAGGGCGGCCATCTTGGGGACACCATTGTCAGGGGCGCCACCTTGGGGACACCATTGTCAGGGGCGCCATCTTAGGGACACCATCTTCAGGGGCGCCACTTTGGGGACACCATCTTCAGGGGCGCCACCTTAGGGACACCATCTTCAGGGGCGCCATCTTGGGGACACCATCTTCAGGGGCGCCACCTTGGGGACACCATCTTCAGGGGCGCCATCTTGGGGACACCATCTTCAGGGGCGCCACCTTGGGGACACCATCTTCAGGGGTGCCACCTCGGGGACACCATTGTCAGGGGCGCCATCTTAGGGACACCATCTTCAGGGGCGCCACTTTGGGGACACCATCTTCAGGGGCGCCACCTTGGGGACACCATCCTCAGGGGCGCCACCTTGGGGACACCATCTTCAGGGGCGCCATCTTGGGGACACCATCTTCAGGGGCGCCATCTTGGGGACACCATTGTCAGGGGCGCCATCTTGGGGACACCATCTTCAGGGGCGCCACCTTGGGGACACCATCTTCAGGGGCGCCACCTTGGGGACACCATCTTCAGGGGCGCCACCTTGAAGACACCATCTTCAGGGGCGCCACCTTGAAGACACCATCTTCAGGGGCGCCACCTTGGGGACACCATTGTCAGGGGCACCATCTTGGGGACACCATCTTCAGGGGTGCCACCTCGGGGACACCATCTTCAGGGGCGCCACCTCGGGGACACCATTGTCAGGGGCGCCACCTCGGGGACACCATTGTCAGAGGCGCCATTTTGGGGACACCATTGTCAGAGGCGCCATCTTGGGGACACCATTGTCAGAGGCGCCATCTTGGGGACACCATCTTCAGGGGCGCCACCTTGGGGACCCCATCGTCAGGGGCGCCACCTTGGGGACACCATCTTCAGGGGCGCCATCTTGGGGACATCATCGTCAGGGCGGCCATCTTGGGGACACCATCTTCAGGGGTGCCACCTCGGGGACACCATTGTCAGGGGCGCCATCTTAGGGACACCATCTTCAGGGGCGCCACCTTGGGGACACCATCTTCAGGGGCGCCACCTTGGGGACACCATCCTCAGGGGCGCCACCTTGGGGACACCATCTTCAGGGGCGCCATCTTGGGGACACCATCTTCAGGGGCGCCACCTTGGGGACACCATCTTCAGGGGCGCCATCTTGGGGACACCATCTTCAGGGGCGCCACCTTGGGGACACCATCTTCAGGGGCGCCACCTTGGGGACACCATTGTCAGAGGCGCCATCTTGGGGACACCATTGTCAGGGGCGCCATCTTGGGGACACCATTGTCAGAGGCGCCATCTTGGGGACACCATCTTCAGGGGCGCCACCTTGGGGACACCATCGTCAGGGGCGCCATCTTGGGGACACCATCTTCAGGGGTGCCACCTCGGGGACACCATCTTCAGGGGCGCCACCTCGGGGACACCATTGTCAGGGGCGCCACCTCGGGGACACCATTGTCAGAGGCGCCATCTTGGGGACACCATTGTCAGAGGCGCCATCTTGGGGACACCATTGTCAGAGGCGCCATCTTGGGGACACCATCTTCAGGGGCGCCACCTTGGGGACACCATCGTCAGGGGCGCCACCTTGGGGACACCATCTTCAGGGGCGCCATCTTGGGGACATCATCTTCAGGGGCGCCATCTTGGGGACATCATCTTCAGGGGCGCCATCTTGGGGACACCATTGTTAAGGGCGCCGCCAATTTGGGGACACCATCGTCAGGGGCGCCATCTTGGGGACACCATCGTCAGGGGCACCACCTTAAGGACACCATTGCCAGGGACGCCGTTAATTTGGGGACACCATTGTAGATACCATTGTCAGGGGCGCCGCTAATTTGGGGACACCATTGTCAGGGGCGCCGCCAATTTGGGGACACCATTGTCAGGGGCGCCGCCAATTTGGGGACACCATTGTCAGGGGCGCCACCCTGGGGACACCATCGTCAGGGGCGCCATCTTGGGGACACCATCGTCAGGGGCACCAACTTAAGGACACCATTGTCAGGGGCGCCATCTTGGGGACACCATTGTCAGGGGCGCCGCCAATTTGGGGACACCATTGTCAGGGGCGCCGCCAATTTGGGGACACCATTGTCAGGGGCGCCGCCAATTTGGGGACACCATTGTCAGGGGCGCCGCCAATTTGGGGACACCATTGTCAGGGGCGCCACCTTGGGGACACCATCGTCAGGGGCGCCATCTTGGGGACACCATTGTCAGGGGCGCCATCTTGGGGACACCATTGTCAGGGGCGCCGCCAATTTGGGGACACCATTGTCAGGGGCGCCGCCAATTTGGGGACACCATTGTCAGGGGCGCCATCTTGGGGACACCATTGTCAGGGGCGCCGCCAATTTGGGGACACCATTGTCAGGGGCGCCGCCAATTTGGGGACACCATTGTCAGGGGCGCCGCCAATTTGGGGACACCATTGTCAGGGGCGCCGCCAATTTGGGGACACCATTGTCAGGGGCGCCGCCAATTTGGGGACACCATTGTCAGGGGCGCCGCCAATTTGGGGACACCATTGTCAGGGGCGCCGCCAATTTGGGGACACCATTGTCAGGGGCGCCACCTTGGGGACACCATCGTCAGGGGCGCCATCTTGGGGACACCATCGTCAGGGGCACCACCTTAAGGACACCATTGTCAGGGGCGCCCTGGTAAAAAGTAGAATGGTGTAAGAATTTTAGTAGCTCGTAAAAATACGACCATGTCACGGTGGCGCGGCGAGAGAAGCCTCTCGTTGAGATCCGGGCTTCAAAGTCTGCGATCGGGGAGGGGGGCAGAGCAGACAAAGAGGATCGGCGAGAGGAGCAAAAAAGCTCGAGAAGAAATCCCTTCTTGACTTCGGCAAGGCCTGCCTGCCCTTCTCCTTATTTTATTCCCAATATTCGAATTCGATCAACCGAATTCGAGGGCCCGGGCAAATCCCCAGACAGGCTACGGATAGTGGTCCCCGTCAAAGGGGGGTCCAGCGTCCCCGCTCTCCAGCTTCCCTTCTCCATCGGGCTTATAAAGCCTTACCTGGCGCGTTCTCTCCTGCGCTCGGTCAGCCGTGCGCGCATTTATTGGGGGATCCGGGGGGGGGGGGGGTCTGTCTCCCAGCGATCCCATTTCCCATGCAGTCGCTGATCATTCGAGGGCCTCTCCGCTGCGTGCGAATCTGCAGTCTTCCCAATTCTGCCTTGGCTTCCTCCTGTAAGCCTCCGCCATCCCACGGTACTACGGGACCCAGGTGCCCTTGCTCGAGCACCTTCGTGCTCAAGTGCGCTGGCTGCGCTGGTGCTCACAGCCGGTGTGAGCCTCTCTTGTTGGGCTGGGTTTGAATTTCCTTTGTCACTCATTTGCGACACTAGCCTCTCCCCGATGGAGTATCAGTTTCAAATTGATGAACCGCTTTGTTCACTTTCTGCGGGGACTCCAGTTTACAACACTGTTCAAATAGGTCACTTAGAACACAGAGAGCGCCACATTAGAATCCAGAGAGCGCCAGATTAGAATCTAGGAGAGCGCCAGATTAGAATCTAGGAGAGCGCCAGATTAGAATCTAGGAGGGCGCCAGATTAGAATCCAGAGAGCGCCAGATTAGAATCTAGGAGAGCGCCAGATTAGAATCCAGAGAGCGCAGATTATAATCTAGGAGAGCGCCAGATTAGAATCTAGGAGAGCGCCAGATTAGAATCTAGGAGGGCGCCAGATTAGAATCCAGAGAGCGCCAGATTAGAATCCAGAGAGCGCCAGATTAGAATCTAGGAGAGCGCCAGATTAGAATCTAGGAGAGCGCCAGATTAGAATCCAGAGAGCGCCAGATTAGAATCTAGGAGAGCGCCAGATTATAATCTAGGAGAGCGCCAGATTAGAATCTATTAGAGCGCCAGATTAGAATCTAGGAGAGCGCCAGATTAGAATCCAGAGAGCGCCAGATTAGAATCTAGGAGAGCGCCAGATTAGAATCTAGGAGAGCGCCAGATTAGAATCTATTAGAGCGCCAGATTAGAATCCAGAGAGCGCCAGATTAGAATCTAGGAGAGCGCCAGATTATAATCTAGGAGAGCGCCAGATTAGAATCTATTAGAGCGCCAGACTAGAATCTAGGAGAGCGCCAGATTAGAATCCAGAGAGCGCCAGATTAGAATCTAGGAGAGCGCCAGATTAGAATCTAGAGAGCGCCAGATTAGAATCTAGAGAGCGCCAGATTATAATCTAGGAGAGCGCCAGATTAGAATCTATTAGAGCGCCAGATTAGAATCTAGGAGGGCGCCAGATTAGAATCCAGAGAGCGTCAGATTAGAATCCAGAGAGCGCCAGATTAGAATCTAGGAGAGCGCCAGATTAGAATCTAGGAGAGCGCCAGATTAGAATCTATTAGAGCGCCAGATTAGAATCTAGGAGAGCGCCAGATTAGAATCTAGAGAGCGCCAGATTAGAATCTAGAGAGCGCCAGATTATAATCTAGGAGAGCGCCAGATTAGAATCTATTAGAGCCCCAGATTAGAATCTAGGAGGGCGCCAGATTAGAATCCAGAGAGCGCCAGATTAGAATCCAGAGAGCGCCAGATTAGAATCTAGGAGAGCGCCAGATTAGAATCTAGGAGAGCGCCAGATTAGAATCTATTAGAGCGCCAGATTAGAATCTAGGAGAGCGCCAGATTAGAATCTAGAGAGCGCCAGATTAGAATCTGGATAGCGCCAGATTAGAATCCAGAGAGCGCCAGATTAGAATCTGGAGAGCGCCAGATTAGAATCCAGAGAGCGCCAGATTAGAATCCAGAGAGCGCCAGATTAGAATCTGGAGAGCGCCAGATTAGAACCCAACTGACAACATTCTATTGTAAATGTACAAGATGGGTAACATTGCGGATCTTGAATATTTACGAGTAAGTGGGAAGTGTAGACTTACTTGTAATCAATTGGGCTTACGAACATCGAATATTCACCTGACTGAACCCGAAAGCTGCACCACAGTCCTGGATGGTTAATCAAAGGTGAGAAAAACTGCCGAAACTCGAGATCAACATCTTTTTCGCGCTTCCAAATAGGCAAATCAACAACAAAAACAACACACAGAGTTGTCAGTGCGTCTCTTTTGCCCCTTCGAATGCTTCTTGATCAAGAGTTTCCTCTTGCAAGTCGCGTCCACGGAGTCCTGTGCGCACCTCTTGCTCAGAACTTTCTCTCTCTGATTGGCTGAAGCCAAGCGGAAAACTATAATGATGAGCCCTGCGGAGCCCCGGGGCTCGCCGGGGACCTGCATGCGGTGCGCAAACAAAGTGGCCTAATTGAACCGGAGCTACCCGGACCCCCAGGCGGACAAACATTCGCCACAACCCGGGGACGAATTGAGAATCAACACGCGGGAGGGGCGAGATTTTTCTGTTTCGTGTTTGGGAAATTTATCCCCTAAAACCTTCGATGCCTATGCGAGCGGCTGATCGAACTCCCAGAGCTGGGGAAATTGTTCCGCATGCAGCCAAGCGAACTGGAGGGAGTTTCGCTTGCTGGCTCCCCTCCTCGAACACCTTGGCCACTTTCTCCCAGCCAGGGAGGCCCAGAGCAAGGACCTGGAAGGGGGTGTTTGACAAGCTTGAAAGTTTCCAGTTGCTTCCGCTGACTGGCAAACTTGATTGAATTCGACAAAGAACACTTGTGAAGTTCCGAGCTTATGAAGTTTCGAGCTTGTGAAGTTCCGAGCTTGTGAAGTTCCGAGCTTGTGAAGTTCCGAGCTTGTGAAGTTCCAAGTTTGTGAAGTTCCAAGTTTGTGAAGTTCCGAGCTTGTGAAGTTCCGAGCTTGTGAAGTTCCGAGCTTGTGAAGTTCCAAGTTTGTGAAGCTTCGAGCTTGTGAAGTTCCAAGTTTGTGAAGCTTCGAGCTTGTGAAGTTCCAAGTTTGTGAAGCTTCGAGCTTGTGAAGTTCCAAGTTTGTGAAGCTTCGAGCTTGTGAAGTTCCAAGTTTGTGAAGCTTCGAGCTTGTGAAGTTCCAAGTTTGTGAAGTTCCGAGCTTGTGAAGTTCCAAGTTTGTGAAGCTTCGAGCTTGTGAAGTTCCAAGTTTGTGAAGCTTCGAGCTTGTGAAGTTCCAAGTTTGTGAAGCTTCGAGCTTGTGAAGTTCCAAGTTTGTGAAGCTTCGAGCTTGTGAAGTTCCAAGTTTGTGAAAGCAAAAGTATTGACAGCAGTTTTAAGCTTTTGTTCAGAGCCGCTGTTTTATCGGGCCTCCAGCACTCCAGCTTCCTAGTTCCAGATCTCCTTGGCCCCATCCGGAGCTTCGCATCCCGCAGCCCCCCATCTCCCTTTCACAACCCCGATTTCACGCCCGGCTGGGCCCCCACAGCCAGCAAGATTTGACAAAGTCTGCTGTTCTGTGAACAGTGAGCACCCCATTAGCCGATCTGACGTTTGAGTCCCATATTCTCTATTATTATATCATGATGGCGAATTTCAATTTCGATGCAGCCTCTCAGCTTTAGTCTTTTTTTGCTTTTAGAACTCGTATTAAACTCTTTACAGGCCTGCGCTGCTCCGAGCTCCATCTTCTCAAATCCTCGCTTTGACTGCTTTGTGATCCCAACTTGTTAGCCTTTGCTCCGAGCACGCACTGTTCACCCGCCTCCCCCCACCGCTTCCCCTAATTACCGCACCTGCATTCGCCTTCTGCTCTGGAGCTCCTTACCCACGCGTTTCTCGCTCGTTCGCTTAGGGGGAGCCACTATCAGCTGCTGCTGATCGCTGAGGGCGCTAGCGGCATTCTCGCGTGCCTGCGAGGGATCCTCGGCCCTGCCTGATCTGTTGATCAAACTGGCATCCTTGTGCTGCATGAGTTGGGAGCTTTTGTGCGATCTGCATCAGTGCGTGTTTAAAAACCCAAATTCGTTCGTAGCTATCCCAATAATGATACTTAGTTATCCCATTGCTGCTAGCCTCCATTCCCCAATGCCAGCTTCCATTCCACAATGCCAGCTTCCATTCCCCAATGCCAGCTTCCATCCCCCAATGTCAGCTTCCATCCCCCCAATGTCAGCTTCCATTCCACAATGCCAGCTTCCATTCCACAATGCCAGCTTCCATTCCACAATGCCAGCTTCCATCCACGCAGCTTCCATCCATGCAGCTTCCATCCATGCAGCTTCCATCCCTGCAGCTTCCATCCACGCAGCTTCCATCCATGCAGCTTCCATCCATGCAGCTTCCATCCATGCAGCTTCCATCCACGCAGCTTCCATCCACGCAGCTTCCATCCATGCAGCTTCCATCCATGCAGCTTCCATCCATGCAGCTTCCATCCACGCAGCTTCCATCCCTTTCTCCCAATACATGTAAGGCTACAGAATCCGAACCAGACGGCCCAGACCCAGCAATGGTACATGCACATTATTTCAATTAGAGCTCCATTGTCAAGATTCAGATTCAAGGCGTCTCAAAGTCACATCGATACGTCAGTCAGGTGATCTGTAGGTAATTAATAATTGGGTACATAGACAAAAGTGAGTGACACACACTTCACAGCTGATCAATCTTGCTGATCTCAGTGCAGTTGATAGCGAGATGGCTACAGCTGGGTAGGTGCGGAGGAGAGAGTAGAAGGCAGAGATGAAACGTCAAGATAACTCGGCTTGGGATCTGAGATTCGCGCGCGCCTCAACGACTCTTGACTCGCAAAATTGTTGTTATTGCATTGTTTGAGCAGCAGTGCAAAGCCGCCATCCCGGAGGGGCGGGGATCAAGGGGGGGCGCCTCAGTAACCCAATATCCTCAGGCCACGATTTTAACAACACCGACTTTTGAGATCGAAAATAATACTCTAACAAGCCGATGAGGCACCTGATTGAGTCGCCGGTTCATAAATAAGTTCTCGCTCATTTCTCTCGCGCTGTTCCCAGAGTAAATAGCCATAGTTGCTATGCTCACCCTCTCTCTCTCGGGGTTCTCAGACCGGCCTCTCTACACACGGCCTGGGCTGGAATTCTCAGATTTTCCCAAGACCTGCGGGCCCAAGCTGCAGATGTCCCCCCCCCTCTGAGCTCCTTCCGCTCCGCTGACCGCCACCGCGGCTCCCACAAACAGCCCGCAGACCCCCCCCGTCTTCCGCTTGCCTGCCCGCGCACAAAGTCGCTCTGCGCTCCCCTTTCTCCCCTCCAGCCCCGCCGAAGTCTTGATCGCTTGCCCCCCTCCCCAACCCCCCGGTGCGTCGCCTTCGCTCCACGGACTCGGGACTCGAACCTGGGCCGCCGTCGCCGCCGAGTTGCCGACACTTTGTGACGAAAGCAACCGGAAGACAAAAGCTTTTTTTTCAAAGTATTTTGTCTGCTGGGCCTTCCTCTACCATTGGCGGTGCGGTTGGGAACTCCCCGCGGTGAATGGGGAAGGCGCTCAGTTCTGAGAGGGAGATTGCAGGGGAGGTTAAGTCCCTCCAGAGTTCCGATGGGGAGGCAGATTTTCTGCTGCGCTGATCCGCAGGAATTTATCCCCATTGTGGGCCGGGAATCTGAGCCCTATGCTCAGGAGGTTTGCAAACACCGCCTTGCCATGTGATTTGCCCAGCGGGAGGTCTGCTTGGGAAAAATTTGCTGGCCTCATCATACGCGGGATGCTGGATCCGGCGGGACTGCGCCATCATCGCTCTTAGAACTGATAATTTTGGCCTTTGAGAACTTTTCAAGCCGTGTGCAGAGAAATTCAATCAGCACAAAGAGAAGCTGAATTGGGGTAGCGAGCTCGGCGATTTGCATCTTGTTTGTCCGAATGACTTTAGTCTTGGAGTAATCGAATTTACCTGTCATTGGCTGTCTTCCCGCCGGCTCGCTTCAGTGGAGACTGGCTTCTGCCGTCCTCCCTGTACCGCTTGGAGCAGGTCTTCCGCCCCCCCCCCTGTACCGCTTGGAGCAGGTCTTCCGCCCCCCCCCCTGTACCGCTTGGAGCAGGTCTTCCGCCCCCCCCCTGTACCGCTTGGAGCAGGTCTTCCGCCCCCCCCTGTACCGCTTGGAGCAGATCTTCCGCCCACCCCCCTGTACCGCTTGGAGCAGATCTTCCGCCCCCCCCTGTACGCTTAGAGCAGGTCTTCCGCCCCCCCTGTACCGCTTGGAGCAGGTCTTCCGCCCCCCCCTGTACCGCTTGGAGCAGGTCTTCCGCCCCCCCCCCTGTACCGCTTGGAGCAGGTCTTCCGCCCCCCCCCCTGTACCGCTTGGAGCAGGTCTTCCCCCCCCCCCCTGTACCGCTTGGAGCAGGTCTTCTGCCCCCCCCCCTGTACCGCTTGGAGCAGGTCTTCCGCCCCCCTGTACCGCTTGGAGCAGGTCTTCCGCCCCCCAAATCACTCGGATGCCGGTCTTCAGCCTCCCCCCACTAGATCAATCGGTAATATTTGCCATCTTCGCGAGTCTCCCAGTGAATTTGCAGCACCTGGTTTTCCTGACCCAAGCAGCTTTGAGAACACAGGAGAAGCAAAGGCAGCCAGGACGAGACGAAAACGAGATTCTAATGGACCCCGGTCTGTGGGACGCAGCGATGCGCACCTCGAGTATTCGGTGTGGGATAAATATCCCTGGGGAGAACGGGTCAGGCCTGAGAGCGGGAGGGGCTGAAAAGGATTTCCCACAGCTCTCCGCATCCCCAACACACAAATTAGCAGAGGCTTGGGATAAATGCACCTCGCAGAATTATCCTCCTTCTCTTCACCGGCGCCCCTCCTGCGGGTTTCCCATGAGCAGCTTCCTGCAGCCTCTCCGGGGCCTTCGTCTGTCATTTGCCTTTCGTTTCCAGGCTTCTCAGCCCACCTGCATTCCGCAATCAGCGGCGCCCCGGCTCATCCCCAACTCGCGGGCCCGTGCCGCCAGGCGAGCGGAAAATCAGGTTAAAGGGAAAAATGCCCCGCGGGATGTTTTTGCGACTGCTGCGCGTAAATGTAAAAATTCTTTTCTCCTCTTTGCTGCGCGCGGCTTCTGTTTTGCTGGCAATCGATCTGCCCTGCGAGACTGCGCTGGGATGCTAGATTGGGACACAGAGAGAGAAGCGAGCGGAGAGAGAAGGGTAGGTAGGTTGAGTAGGCTGTGAGAGTGGATAAAGAAGGGTAGGTAGGTAGAGTAGGCTGTGAGAGTGGACAGAGAAGGGTAGGTAGGTTGAGTAGGCTGTGAGAGTGGATAGAGAAGGGTAGGTAGGTTGAGTAGGCTGTGAGAGTGGATAGAGAAGGGTAGGTAGGTTGAGCAGGCTGTGAGAGTGGAGAGAGAAGGGTAGGTAGGTAGAGTAGGCTGTGAGAGTGGAGAGAGAAGGGTAGGTAGGTTGAGTAGGCTGTGAGAGTGGATAGAGAAGGGTAGGTAGGTTGAGTAGGCTGTGAGAGTGGATAGAGAAGGGTAGGTAGGTTGAGTAGGCTGTGAGAGTGGACAGAGAAGGGTAGGTAGGTTGAGTAGGCTGTGAGAGTGGATAGAGAAGGGTAGGTAGGTTGAGCAGGCTGTGAGAGTGGAGAGAGAAGGGTAGGTAGGTAGAGTAGGCTGTGAGAGTGGAGAGAGAAGGGTAGGTAGGTTGAGTAGGCTGTGAGAGTGGATAGAGAAGGGTAGGTAGGTTGAGTAGGCTGTGAGAGTGGATAGAGAAGGGTAGGTAGGTTGAGTAGGCTGTGAGAGTGGACAGAGAAGGGTAGGTAGGTTGAGTAGGCTGTGAGAGTGGATAGAGAAGGGTAGGTAGGTTGAGTAGGCTGTGAGAGTGGATAAAGAAGAGTAGGTAGGTAGAGTAGGCTGTGAGAGTGGATAAAGAAGGGTAGGTAGGTAGAGTAGGGTGTGAGAGTGGAGAGAGAAGGGTAGGTAGGTTGAGTAGGCTGTGAGAGTGGAGAGAGAAGGGGAAGTAGGTAGAGTAGGGTGCAGGAGTGCATGGAGAGAGAAGGGTAGGTAGGTAGAGTAGGGTGCAAGAATGCATGGAGAGAGAAGGGTAGGTAGGTAGAGTAGGGTGCAGGAGTGCATGGAGAGAGAAGGGTAGGTAGGTAGAGTAGGGTGCAGGAGTGCATGGAGAGAGAAGGGTAGGTAGGTAGAGTAGGGTGCAAGAGTGCATGGAGAGAGAAGGGTAGGTAGGTAGAGTAGGGTGCAGGAGTGCATGGAGAGAGAAGGGTAGGTAGGTAGAGTAGGGTGCAAGAGTGCATGGAGAGAGAAGGGTAGGTAGGTAGAGTAGGGTGTAAGAATGGACGGGGGGTAGATAGCTGTAAGTCATTCAACTTCCCTGCAGGTTGCAGATTGCCGTAGCGGTTTTGGCCCTGAAAAGTCATATCTCATCCGCCTCAATATCAGAGCGATGGCGATTTGCGAGAGTCTGTAGATCTGAGCTGCCCTGTCTCACTTGGCCCTCAGTTCTTCTACGCCACTGCCGGCCTGCCTTACGCTCGAATAATCCGATAATGACCCCCTGCTCAAAGTCGGTTTAGCACCGCAGAGATTTGCTCCGAGTCCCCAGATTTTCAATCCAAGGAGTCTCCAAGGCCAGTGGGTGGCAGCTGAGGGCGTATAGCGTGCAGAGTAGGTAACAAATGCCCCCCCCAAGATAACCAGCTGACAAAAGAGACTGGGCTTCGGGATTCCGTCGATGGTCGCTCGCCCGCCACCGGTCCTACAGAAGAATCCCTTTGGTCCGTCTCTACCCATATTTTAGACCGCACAAAACTGGCATAAAACCGGCCAACACGCGATGTTGATCACGCCATGCCCCCCCCCCCCCAGATTCTCAAATCTTGACTTTGCGCCATTTTGTGAAACTACTCAAGCCAGCTGATCATGAATCAAGTCTACAAAGAGGAGTTTGTGGTTTAACAATAATAATATGCTCTTCATTAATTATTCAGTTAGGTCTTGGAGACGGCAGAAATGATTTTGTGCGTGTGTGTTGTTTTTTTCATGTCTCGAGCAGGGAAGCACAGGGCCGGCCGGCTCCATCAGTCAGCAGCCTCTGCTCGGGCTGAGATGGATCGATTCCAAATGCTGAAGGGTTAAAGCTTTGATGAGGAACTGAGGGATGGAGATTGGCCATCCAGAATCCTCTTGTGTCCGCAGCTGATTTGAATTTTTAATCAAGTGCGCCAGCGGCTTGGCAACTGCAGGAGATTTCTGGTGGGCCGCGCATTAGCATAATGAGGTCATGGGATTTTGGCAGGCCTCTGGCGGTGACAGCGCGGAGACAGCCGGGGAGCTCAGGATAGACTCTGCCAGCCCCCACCTCTCGCCCGAAAGCAAAGTTTCCAACTGCATCGGAGTCGGGGCATGCAGCTCTCTTCTCTGACTGACTCTGAGCTCTTCTGAGTTTCCATTCTTCCGCTTGCCTGGGCTCGCAATCTCAGCTCGCAATTTCTGCTGCTGCTGCTTCTGCCCACGTGGCGACCTGCGCGTCCTCAATATTTGAGAAGAAAGTCACGACTATACATTTCATACATTATATCATTTGGACAGATTTGGCTACATTTTAAAAAAAGATTCGCCCTAAGAAATTGATGCCGCGGTTGCTATGGCGACAGTGGCGAGCTACTTGTGTATCCAGCGCAGTAGCTGTCTGTCTGTTCTCTTCCTTCGGCCAGCTTCGTTCTCAGTGGCGCAGTTTCAAGTAAAATAATCTTTTCTTTCTTTACTAAATTTCTTTTCCAACTCCAATTTCGAATCTGGAGAGAAGGCAGCAGTTCTGCATGGCAACAGCTCGGATTAACAGTGACAAAAAACTGAGTTTTCATAACCCGCTAACGAGTTTGGCCATCACAGATGCGAGCTTTAATCCGCTAACAGCCATGCAGTATGGGGCCCGCTTGGCCAGATAAACAAGAGGATTCATGCAGATTATTGTTTGTTACTGACCGCCTTGTACTCCACAGTGGCCGCAAGTTAATCCTTTCACAGTTTCTATACGCTGCTCATAGGTGTGACTTTGCCCAACAAATTCACACTTATGACCAAACTAAACTGCCTTTGTTATCCTTGCATGCCAACATAGCACTGCAGACGGCAGTGACAATAAGACTCTGATTGAGTCTTTGCAATATAGGGATTTAAGTAGGTCGGGATATAGTGGGTCAGGATACAATGGGTCAGGATAGAATGGGTCAGGATAGAATGGGTCAGGATAGAATGGGTCAGGATAGAATGGGTCAGGATAGAATGGGTCAGGATAGAATGGGTCAGGATAGAATGGGTCAGGATAGAATGGGTCAGGATAGAATGGGTCAGGATACAATGGGTCAGGATAGAATGGGTCAGGATAGAATGGGTCAGGATAGAATGGGTCAGGATACAATGGGTCAGGATAGAATGGGTCAGGATACAATGGGTCAGGATACAATGGGTCAGGATAGAATGGGTCAGGATAGAATGGGTCAGGATAGAATGGGTCAGGATAGAATGGGTCAGGATAGAATGGGTCAGGATAGAATGGGTCAGGATAGAATGGGTCAGGATACAATGGGTCAGGATACAATGGGTCAGGATAGAATGGGTCAGGATAGAATGGGTCAGGATACAATGGGTCAGGATACAATGGGTCAGGATAGAATGGGTCAGGATAGAATGGGTCAGGATAGAATGGGTCAGGATAGAATGGGTCAGGATAGAATGGGTCAGGATAGAATGGGTCAGGATAGAATGGGTCAGGATAGAATGGGTCAGGATAGAATGGGTCAGGATAGAATGGGTCAGGATACAATGGGTCAGGATAGAATGGGTCAGGATAGAATGGGTCAGGATAGAATGGGTCAGGATAGAATGGGTCAGGATAGAATGGGTCAGGATAGAATGGGTCAGGATACAATGGGTCAGGATACAATGGGTCAGGATACAATGGGTCAGGATAGAATGGGTCAGGATACAATGGGTCAGGATAGAATGGGTCAGGATAGAATGGGTCAGGATACAATGGGTCAGGATACAATGGGTCAGGATACAATGGGTCAGGATAGAATGGGTCAGGATACAATGGGTCAGGATAGAATGGGTCAGGATAGAATGGGTCAGGATAGAATGGGTCAGGATAGAATGGGTCAGGATACAATGGGTCTCGTATCACCAGAGCCACGAGTTATGGAATGCATATGCTAATGCTACAGCAAAAAGTCAAGTCATGTTATCAATTGCGCAACTTTTAGCGATAGAGTGGCTGGACGGAGGCCAACAAAACATGCCCCATAGACGATCGCACACAGATGATCATTGAGTTAAAATTCAATTACAGTTGTTGATATTTAATATTGCGGTGAAAAACTGGCCATTGAAACTCAATTCCTACTCCCCCCTCAAGGCAGCAGTTGACTGAAATGCTCGCTATGTTTGTTTATAGGGACCTGCTGAGCGGGAGTTTAACTTAAGCCAGAAGCCTTGAGCAGCTCCCGCAGTCATGCGCCCTCGAGGGCATAAAACTGCTGATGTCTCGGGCTCATCCAGGGAGAAACTCCCGGCGCTAAAATGTATAAAAATCTACAATCAAAACAGTTTTATAAGCTTGTCAAGACATTGTGCCTCGATTATGATCGGGTGACTTCATTTTGAGTAGGGGGGGGGGGGGGTCGCGCAGTCATTCCATTACTCTCTCCTATACTCGATTCTGCGCGAATAAAATTTCTGTGTCCGTTTCAAAATGCAGGCTTGCTTTTTTCCCTTTCTCTATAAAATACTTTGGCTGCTCTGAATAATGCAGAAATTGCCTGCCGCTTCGCCAGCCGTGTGTGAAATCAAATTGGGGGGGGGGGGTTGGCGCGGGATGGGGAGCGGGGGAGCGACTTATTGACCTCCTCCGCCCACCGCTGCACACCGGGGCATTAATCTCAAATCTCAGAGATCCCTGGCAACTGATAACCCCCCCCCCCTACCCGGTGCGGTGAGATTTCACTCTCTCTCTCTCCTCTCTCTCTGTCTCTCCGATAAGCGCAATAAAATTTGTCGATAAGCCATGCTGCAGTTCTGTGTAAAGAGCGGGGAACGGCTGTATGAAATGATGCAGCTACTATATTTATTGTGTTATTTATATTTTTGCCCTATATGGTATGGCATAGTTGATGGGATGAATCGAGTTTTCAGATTCAGATTCAGTATATAAGCATATTTTTGAAATTACGGAGCTGGGGTCTGAGAGGATGTAAGAGACTGCGAGAGGGAGGCAGAAAGAGGGAGACAGAGAGAGGGAGACAGAGAGAGGGAGACAGAAAGGGAGAGAGAGAGAGAGAGGGAGGCAGAGAGAGGGAGAAAGGGGGAGAGACCGGAGAGGAGGATTCAGTTTAGAGACAGAATTGGATGCAGTTTAGGGATAGAATGGGGTGCAGTTTAGGGATAGAATTGGATGCAGTTTAGGGATAGAATTGGGTGCAGTTTAGGGATAGAATTGGGTGCAGTTTAGAGATAGAATAGTGCAGTTTAGAGATAGAATAGTGCAGTTTAGAGATAGAATGGGGTGCAGTTTAGAGATAGAATTGAATGCAGTTTAGGGATAGAATGGGGTGCAGTTTAAAGATAGAATGGGGTGCAGTTTAGAGATAGAATAGTGCAGTTTAGAGATAGAATAGTGTAGTTTAGAGATAGAATAGTGCAGTTTAGAGATAGAATAGTGCAGTTTAGAGAATAGAATGGGTGTAGTTTAGAGATAGAATAGTGCAGTTTAGAGATAGAATAGTGCAGTTTAGAGATAGAATAGTGCAGTTTAGAGATAGAATAGTGCAGTTTAGAGATAGGAAATGCTATGGCAAGCAAACACATAGCTGCAGACTGGCACTCAGCACAAATATAAAATATTGCCAATTGAATTCTCAAGCCGGCGAGACTCAAAAGATTCGCAAAACGCTGGGTTGCCGGCAGGCAGACAGAAGATGTCCCTGGCCGCTGATTGGCTGGCCCGGCAGGCCTGTCGCAGCCAATGGTAGCGGGGGGACTCGTACTCAGACGCAGAAGCCTGTGTGGCGGCAGTTCAGTCCACTGGGCTTTGCATTAACCGCGCCTCATTGCGCGGGCCCATCCGTGCTCAATCATCAATTTCGGGCGCGCCACCTTCTTTCGATTCGCTGAGGCGAGGCGGGCCGCCCCCTCCTCTGCCGCGCTCCGCTCTCCCTTCCTCCTCATGCGAATAAAACAGTCGCAGGGCCCGCAGCGGCCCAACCCCATCCCGCTTCCGCGCCACTTGCCTTGCCCGTCTGCCTGACTTGCGCCCGGCGCCCTCAACCGCTCTGACGGCCTCATTCGCTTCTCACAGGTAAGTAGCCACATGGAAACTTCTTCTTTTCTGCTTCTTTTGTACCGCTGCCAGGGCTGCGACTGCCCCGCTGTGGGAGGGGCGGACCGAAGCCAGGGATAGGGGGGGGGGGGGGCAGTGTGCCAGGACACCAGGACGGGACATTATCCCCGCCACTGACTCCCGACCCCGGGGGCCCGCGCCACAGTCTTCTTCTCCCTTTTTCCCCTTTCTGCTTGCCTGCTTTTTTCAGGCAATTCGCGGCCTTTGGAGTTGAAATGCATCATGCACGGTACCTCTGGAAGATCAGGCCAGCCGGCACTGTACTATTAGTAAAGTAGTGCGAGGTTATCCTTCAGCCTTTGGATATTTTCCCGCGAATTTGACACCAGACTCAAGCTCGGTAATTTATTTGATTCGAGAGTTGAGACCAGTTCCAGATTTTAGCGAGTATCAAAGTCAAATTTGTACACAAATTTATTTCGAATTGATTTATCTAACTATTCAAATTTTGTGGAAATTATGATCCATTGCTTGTTCTACCGTAGTATAGTTCGAAACGAGTTGAATTTCCAAGGCGAGCTGGCGAGGGAGACCAACTCTGCTGTACAGATTCATTTAAATTCGAAACTTCATGCTCAATCTATACTACTACTGACAGTGGAGTAGTAGTGTGTTGCGCAAGTAGTGCTACTAATATTGTTGGGTCTGTTTAATTTGGATAATGGCTGAAGCCAAGTTTAAAGCAAAGGTTCATTGGGTTGACGGTTAGTCTCGATTGTAAAAACTAAACCCCTCCCCCATTTAACTGGCTCAAAGAAGAAATTACTCGCAAATAAAAACATAATTGCAAGCTGGAAGCTCTGAAATTCAGCTGCCCATGGATGCAGCCAGAGGCCACTCTCAAGTCTCGATTGAAGTTCGATGGAGCCCCGGGTCCTCGGCCTCTGTTGTGCTCAGGAAATGAGCACTTCACACTTCCAGACCTCTTGCAGCCTGCATCTGAAAGCATACTAATCCATATACTTAGATTACTAATTTAACAAACTGCCATAATGCTTAAAATCCTGTAGCCTTATATAACATGCCTTTTTGAGGTTTTATTTGGCCTCAGGGCACACACCCATGTCATGCCTGTTAGTTATCCAGTTAAATAGCCTCACTATAGCAGCGTTAACAGATTCACTGAGTTTCTGTCCGGGCAGTCCCATGCTGCCTTCATAATGATGGTTGGAAACTGGACTCATGGTCTGTCAGGCTAATTTTCCTACTTAACTAATTAGTCTTTTGCTCAGAAACTGCACAGGATTTGCCTGCCTGCAATTAACAGGAGTCAATTTTTCACATTCCGATTAGATAAGCCGCTCTTTTGCCTGTCAGATGGTCAGTCTGTAAGGTTTTTTTAGTTGCTAAGGAGATGGGATTCTCGGACTGGTAAAAAATTTCATGCAGCTTTTCGATTTTTGCGTTTTTGGAATAATAGAAAATAACTGGGTATCTGGTTTCCCGTTGCTTTATCTGGTTTGCTTTTTTTGGAGAAAATATATAATGTATAAAGGTCTAGACACAAGAGTTAGGAATAAGATGCTCTAGAATAGGTCGCTCCTCTGTCTGACGCAATGTCTACCACAGTCTGACTCCCTGTCTACCCCTGTCTGACTTCCTGTCTGACTCCCTGTCTACCCCTACCTGACTCCCTGTCTGACTCCCTGTCTGACTCTCTGTCTACCCCTACCTGACTCCCTGTCTGACTCACTGTCTGACTCTCTGTCTACCCCTACCTGACTCCCTGTCTGACTCACTGTCTGACTCCCTGTCTGACTCCCTGTCTGACTCCCTGTCTACCCCTACCTGACTCCCTGTCTACCCCTACCTGACTCCCTGTCTGACTCCCTGTCTGACTCCCTGTCTGACTGCCTGTCTGACTGCCTGTCTGACTCCCTGTCTGACTCCCTGTCTGACTCCCTGTCTGACTCCCTGTCTACCCCTGTCTGACTTCCTGTCTGACTCACTGTCTGACTCTCTGTCTACCCCTACCTGACTCCCTGTCTGACTCACTGTCTGACTCCCTGTCTGACTCCCTGTCTGACTCCCTGTCTACCCCTACCTGACTCCCTGTCTACCCCTACCTGACTCCCTGTCTGACTCCCTGTCTGACTCCCTGTCTGACTGCCTGTCTGACTCCCTGTCTGACTCCCTGTCTGACTCCCTGTCTGACTCCCTGTCTGACTCCGTGTCTGACTCCCTGTCTGACTCCCTGTCTAACTCCCTGTCTGACTCCCTGTCTACCCCTGCCTACCCCTGTCTGACTACAAAGTTTATAATTCTATTCCACGCAAATCTCTTTTCCCTTTCCCAAGAAAAAGCTTGAGCTAAACTTGCATTGAATGACCCGAAAACTTGGAAGGGATCTCATTGGCTCTCATTGGCTCCCAGCGCTGGTCAACTTGAACAACAAAAGCTTGGACAAAAGGCGCTTGGGACCGGGGGTGCTGAGCACGCAGATGTTATACTCATGCCATTGGCTGGGCCAACTTTGAGTCTCTCTCTGAGCAGCTTTGATCGGTGGAGAGAGGACAAGGCAAGCAGTTCAGCGGGGAGGGAGGAGGCTGAGCTCCTGCATCAAAAGAAGCGGGACTCCAAATTCTTTGCTTGCCATTGCCAGCCCCACCCCAAGGCACAGAGGTGAGCCCTGACTGCGCTTGTAAGCTGACAATACAAGCAATATAAAAATTCTGTATTTTGTCAGTCGGCAGGAAGACAGCAGAGCAGGGAATGGAGAGAGGCCCAGCGCTTCCCCCACACTGACCAGTGAGCAGAGCTGATGAAGGACAGTGACCACAGCTTAGCTGACACCCTGACCTGTCTTCCAGGTTGGCTACAAAACTTTACTCATTCCTAATTTTAATTCATTCCCCTTATTTGCCCAGAAATCTTCTAAAAGAAGACATAAAAGGAGAGCAGCAATGCAGCACTTGCATATGATGCAGCAACAGCAGCAGCAGCAGCAGCAGCAGCAGCAGCAGCTTCTGATTCATCAACACCAGCAACAGCAGCAGCAACAGCAGCAGCAGCAGCAGCTTGATGCGGTGGACTCCGATCCACTTGGAAACAAATCAGGTGAGAAAGAGCTTCGTTTTTAAGGCTAATATAATTTGGAGCTTAATCTTAATCAGCCTACCCATGAACTTACGGGGTGGGGGCAAGGAATCCTCTCAATTGCCCCCAAAAATAGTGATAGCTAGGGGTAGGGGCGCCCACCTATCACTTAGGGGCACCAACCAAGACACGAAATACTGCATGCTACACCACCCTAATAATTGCGGCCCCTCCAATTTTCACTGAAAATTACAAAATTTAAGTTTCAGGCATTTCGGACGGGTCCGAGGAGGAAATGAAGTGCAAAAAGAAGGCCAAGAGAGGTGAGTGGCCGAAAATGCTCGGATATTCGTTTGTGAGCTTTTGTGGGCGCCGTTTTCCCTCTATCAAATCCTTCAGGGGTGCCGCCTCCCCCCACCAGATCTTTCAGTGGGTGCCGCCTCCCCCCCACCAGATCCTTCAGGGGGCGCCGCTTCCCCCCCCCCCCACCAGATCCTTCAGGGGTGCCGCCTCCCCCCACCAGATCTTTCAGTGGGTGCCGCCTCCCCCACCAGATCCTTCAGGGGGCGCCGCTTCCCCCCCCCCACCAGATCCTTCAGGGGTGCCGCCTCCCCCCACCAGATCTTTCAGTGGGTGCCGCCTCCCCCCACCAGATCCTTCAGGGGGCGCCGCTTCCCCCCCCCCCACCAGATCCTTCAGGGGCGCCGCCTCACGGGCGGGCGGTCGCGGAGACCTGAAAAAAGTCAAAGGGGAGACCAAGCGCGTTGTCGCCCAAATACAGAGCCATCCCCCCGCCGCCCCCCCCCCTCGGGTCTTTACTCTCCAGAATCCGCCCCCCCTTGGGTCATTACCCTCCAGAATCCACCCCCTTTGGTCTTAACCCTCCAGAATCCGCCCCCTCGGGTCTTAACCCTCCAGAATCCGCCCCCTCGGGTCTTTACCCTCCAGAATCCGCCCCCTCGGGTCTTTACCCTCCAGAATCCGCCCCCTCTCGGGTCTTTACCCTCCAGAATCCGCCCCCTCTCGGGTCATTACCCTCCAGAATCCACCCCCTCGGGTCTTAACCCTCCAGAATCCACCCCCTCGGGTCTTTACCCTCCAGAATCCGCCCCCTCGGGTCTTTACCCTCCAGAATCCGCCCCCTCGGGTCTTTACCCTCCAGAATCCGCCCCCTCTCGGGTCTTTACCCTCCAGAATCCGCCCCCTCTCGGGTCTTTACCCTCCAGAATCCGCCCCCTTTGGTCTTAACCCTCCAGAATCCACCCCCTCGGGTCTTTACCCTCCAGAATCCGCCCCCCTCGGGTCTTTACCCTCCAGAATCCGCCCCCTCGGGTCTTTACCCTCCAGAATCCGCCCCCCCTCGGGTCTTTACCCTCCAGAATCCGCCCCCTCTCGGGTCTTTACCCTCCAGAATCCGCCCCCCTCGGGTCTTTACCCTCCAGAATCCGCCCCCTCTCAGGTCTTTACCCTCCAAAATCCGCCCCCCTCGGGTCTTCACCCTCCAGAATCCGCCCTCTCCCCTCAACAAATTTCTGGTTGCGCCACTGATAAGCATCCCAAAAATGAGCCTCACAAAGCAGATTTTCAAAGCCTCGCCATGTTGAAAAATTGGATAGAGACAGCTGTAGCCTCTGTAGTCCATGCAGAGAATGCCGATAAAAATGAGACAAGTTTTCTTCTATCAACCCGGGGCTATCAAGTGATGCGACAGGGGCCCTGCTTGGTTCCGCCCCTCATTATCCGGCACAGATCATGCAGCGACAGGGGGATGGGCGGATTGCATTACAGTCCTTACAAGGTAAAAAATCAAGAAGGCTTCGCTTTTATGGCCCAATTTGCAAGCCCCTGACGCTCAACGACTCAGTAAGACGATTTTGTCGGGTCAAATGTAAGGGAGGGCCGTCCGTTTGAGTCTGGCGAGTTTGACATGACCTGCTTGGGGAATTTGAGTCGGTAGCTCAGACCTAGGCTGGAATGTAGATGGAGCACCTGCTATACACTGAGGTAGGGGGGACTGTGCTATGCTTGTTCGAGAAAGTGTGTCTATTTTAGACAGTTTGATGTGCTTAACAGCACGACAAGAATGGCTTGCAGAGATGCTCATTCACTTGACATGAGACCATGAGACGCTGCTCTGACAGAGCAGACTACTTCTTCTGCGAGAGCGAATCGCCCTCGAGTCTTTGATGCCGCTATAGGTGAGGGCTTGAGCCTAAGAGATCAAAACTTCGGGTCTGGCTCGTTCTCACGATTCAGCCGCTGCATTCTGTGCTTTACTTTCCATATACTCGTATCAATGCAGCAAGCTGGGCATACAACAGGAGCAGCCACTAAATGAAGTGACTGACCAGACACCCCCCAGCTGGCACGGCCTTGGCTGTCAAAGTCTTGGCAGTCAGCTAGGCGCCACATATAAATGAGTATTATCATTAGCTATTTTAAACCCCCCCCCCCCCCAATTTTTTTGAGTTCCTCGGGGCGCAAAGAAGAGATATTGAGTCAAGATAATGCGGTCTTTTTTTGGTGCCCGGACCTTCAACTGGACACTACAGTATATATATCAGTATACATATAAATATAGTAGCACCTAAAAGTGTCGAAGTTACTCCTATTTCTCAGTGAGTCCCCCCCGAGCAAGAACTCCCGCCATCAGTATTTTTCCTTACAAATTGAATTTCTGTGGCGGATCCAGGACTTGACGGTCCACTTGGATGGATCTGACCAAACAACTACTTATTGACAAAATCAATAGCCCCGTGTGCAATGCAGTGTTCTCCGAGCAGTCATTAGGCTAATGTCTTACTCATAACTGTTGTAAACATTATTCTTGATCCAGCTTGGTCTCTACTTTCTGCTGCTCAACTGTCACTCTTTCTGCTGCTCAATTGTCACTCTTT
Organism: Macrostomum lignano; assembly: GCA_002269645.1. Lineage (NCBI taxonomy): Eukaryota > Metazoa > Platyhelminthes > Macrostomidae > Macrostomum > Macrostomum lignano. The sequence goes on from NIVC01001373.1 coordinate 161,476, forward strand.
CTGCTGCTCAGTTGTCACTTTTTCTGCTGCTCAATTGTCACTCTTTCTGCTGCTCAGTTGTCACTCTTTCTTCTGCTCAATTGTCACTCTTTCTGCTGCTCAATTGTCACTCTTTCTGCTGCTCAATTGTCACTCTTTCTGCTGCTCAATTGTCACTTTTTCTGCTGCTCAATTGTCACTCTTTCTGCTGCTCAATTGTCACTCTTTCTGCTGCTCAGTTGTCACTCTTTCTTCTGCTCAATTGTCACTCTTTCTGCTGCTCAATTGTCACTCTTTCTGCTGCTCAATTGTCACTCTTTCTGCTGCTCAATTGTCACTTTTTCTGCTGCTTAATTGTCACTCTTTCTGCTGCTCAATTGTCACTCTTTCTGCTGCTCAATTGTCACTTTTTCTGCTGCTCAATTGTCACTCTTTCTTCTGCTCAATTGTCACTCTTTCTTCTGCTCAATTGTCACTCTTTCTGTTGCATATTTGTCACTCTTTCTGCTGCTCAATTGTCACTCTTTCTGTTGCATATTTGTCACTCTTTCTGTTGCTCAACTGTCACTCTTTCACTTGTCACTCCACCACTCTTCACTCTAGTCTTGTCACTCTCTGTAAGTCTGTAGACAAACGGGCACTTCTACATGCAGTTCTTTCAGCCGCTTGCCGAGTTTGCAGAGAGCCAGAGACTCAGAGCTCTCCTGTCTGCTTAGATATTGCAGGGCCGCTGCGGCCATCAGTCATTTTCTAACAAAAAACCGCGTCAACCCAGGGCCGCCCCGCCACCCTCAAACTCGCGAACCGTTACTCAGATTCAGTAGGCCCTGTATATAGCGATATTATACACATATATACGAAACATATATACGAAATTCTGGCCTTTTGCTGAATAATGACCCAGGCCAAGGAGAGATCAGATTGATACCAGTTCAGCAGTTGGCTCCAGAGTCGAATCTGAAATCCCAAGGCAAAAATCGCGACTCCTAAAGAGGTTTTGGTCGCGGGGTTACAGGATACCGACCGTCACTGCGCGTCGTGATGGATGGCCTGAGGGGGGCGTGGAGCAGGCAGACGGCATCTTCTTTTCGTTCCTCGTAAAGTGCTAACTCAATGCTATGAGGCCGAAGCAACCCTAACCCTAACCCTAACCCTAACCCTAAACCCTGACAGGTCACTCCGGAGTGAACCAGCTGGGCGGGGTGTTTGTGAACGGCCGTCCGCTGCCGGACACCACCAGACAGCGAATCGTTGAGCTGGCCAGCAGCGGCGCCAGGCCCTGCGACATCTCCCGGATCCTGCAAGTCTCCAACGGCTGCGTGTCGAAGATCCTCTGTCGATACTACGACACTGGCTCCATCCGGCCCAAGGCCATCGGCGGCTCCAAGCCTCGCGTGGCCACCTCCTCAGTGGTGAACAGGATCGCCCAGTACAAGCGCGAATGCCCGAGCATCTTCGCCTGGGAGATCCGCGACAGACTGCTGCAAGACGGCGTGTGCAACCAGGACACCATTCCCAGCGTGAGTGCGGGCGGCGGGAGTGAGTCCATGAGTTTATGAGTTCATGAGGGAGTCCATGAGTCCATGAGTTCATGAGTTCATGAGTTTATAAATGAGTTCACGAGGGAGTCCATGAGTTCATGAGGGAGTCCATGAGTTTATGAGAGAGTCCATGAGTTCATGAGGGAGTCCATGAGTTCATGAGGGAGTCCATGAGTTCATGAGCGAATCCATGAGTTCATGAGTTCATGTTCATGAGTGAGTCCATGAGTTCATGAGTTTATGAGTGAGTTCATGAGTTTATAAGTGAGTTCATGAGTTTATGAGTGAGTTCATGAGTTTATAAGTGAGTTCATGAGTTTATGAGTGAGTTCATGAGTTTATAAGTGAGCTCATGAGTTTATGAGTGAGTTCATGAGTTTATAAGTGAGTTCATGAGTTTATGAGTGAGTTCATGAGTTTATAAGTGAGTTCATAAGTTTATGAGTGACAAGCCAAACGCAGTGCCTAAGTGGCTGTGGGTCCCCATTGACAAGGCCACTATTAGCAAACAAAGGCAGGCCGCGGCACCCCGCAGTGTCTCTGTGCGAGCCTGGCCAAATTAGAGACAAGCAGAGGAAACCGAAGCCGCTCAAAGGCGGGCAGCGGCGATGACCAGCGTGCGGCACCAAATCGCTCAGGGCCCCTTTGCCGCCCCCTCGGGGTTCTGCCGGTAGACCAGCGCGGGACGCCGCGGACTCTCCAGGCTCCGCTGATGCGGAAAATCCGGCGATAGGGTCCCTGAGCCACCGTCTCCTTTGCATGCAGGTCCTCCTTGCATTCCTGAAGTGTTTTATCTCGCAGGTGGCGGCGGTGCCAAACCCCCCACTGCCCGGAGCTCAGAATGGACCCCCAGTTGGTCTTCTTCCAGTCGGCTGAGCTTCACCCCGGGGTCTGAGGGGGGAGGGGAACGAGAGCATGGGATCTGGGAATTCCTCCGCGCCGATCTGCCTGCAGGGGGGTTGCCGACGGTTTCGTCTGAGTTAATCTTGCGTTGATAAGTGGCGCTTTCTGCGCGGGTTTCATAACAGATTGAGAGATAGGCTAAGGGGCCAAGGCTCCGCGGTTTTCAAATCCGCCTCTGGGACGATGGCTTAATGACAACCGCACCCACAATGGCCATAGACTATGGCTAAATGACAACCGCACCCACAATGGCCATAGTCTATGGCTAAATGACAACCCACCCACAATGGCCATAGTCTATGGCTAAATGACAACCCACCCACAATGGCCATAGTCTATGGCTAAATGACAACCCACCCACAATGGCCATAGTCTATGGCTAAATGACAACACACCCACAATGGCCATAGACTATGGCTAAATGACAACCGCACCCACAATGGCCATAGACTAAGGCTAAATGACAACCTCAACCGATCCAAATCCAGGTGTCCTCAATCAACCGCGTGCTGCGCAACCTGTCGAACGAGTCGCAGCGACATCTTCTGCCTGGCGGCGGGGGCAGCGTCGGCGGTAGCGCTGGGGGCGGCGGCGGTGTCTACGACAAGCTGCACCTGCTGGGCCAGCACTGGGGCAACCCGCACGCCTGGTACGGCTCCCAGGCCGCCTCGGCCGCCGCTTATCCCGGCTTCCCGGCCGCTGCGGCAGGCATGGCCGCCTGCGGCTATGGGCCACTGAACGGCTTCCATCACGCCGCGGCGGCCGGCATCGGCGGAGTTATCGGCGGCGGCATCGCCGCATCGACATCGTCGGAGGCTGTGAAAGCAGGTGAGAAAATAGCAGCTGGGATATACATGTAGTTAAAGAAGTAAAGCTTCGAGATTATGGAAAGGAGGTGTCCAGACCAGACAGACGTCCCCTCGGTTCAATTCTGTGGCGGCCGCATTCATTTGTGTCTTGTGTAGGACATTACGCCGGGAGGTTGTCGTACGATTTACACCCGTGAGGGCCAACTCCCCAAGGCACACCCTGTGTGAGCCGTGTGTATCCTTCCAGCGGATCTTGGACGTACCAAACCAATCTGCTCAGAATTGAATCCAAATTTCACCCAGATACTACTGAGCACATGCGAGCGGATAGTAGTAGGAAAGCACAAAAAGTGGCAGATTGGCGGCCAGCCTGCTCAGAAGCCGCCCCCTCATTTGAACCCCCGCCAGCAGAGCCGAACCCTGAGCTCGGCAGTCCGGCGGACTCCGACAGCAGCCTCGCCGACGCAGGCGCGGCCGGCAACAGCGGGTGCGGCGGCGGCGGCGGCGGCGGCGGCCCTGGATCGATCGACGATTACGGCGACAGCGTCGGAGCCGGAGGAGGCGGCGGCGGCGGCGGCGGCGTGGACTCATCTGACGATATGCGGATGAAGCTGAAACGGAAGCTGCAGCGCAACCGGACCTCGTTCACCCAGGAACAGCTGGACGCGCTGGAGAAGGAGTTCGAGAGGACCCACTACCCGGACGTGTTCGCCAGGGAGACCCTGTCCAAGCGCATCGGCCTGGCCGAGGCCCGCATCCAGGTCTGGTTCTCCAACAGGCGCGCCAAGTGGCGCCGCGAGGAGAAGCTGCGCAGTCAGCGGGGCGGCGGCGGCGGAGGCGCTAGCGGGGGACGTCCAGACTCAGTGGACGAGTCGCTCCAGCTGGCTCAGCAGCAGCAGCAGCAGCAGCCGCCGCCGCCGCACATGTCGCAGCTGCCACCGATGGCTCCCATGCACTCCCCGCTGGGGCAGCTGGCGCCACAGCAGCAGCCGCACCTGCAGCACCACTTGCAACACCAACACCAACAGCATCAGCTGCAGCAGGAACAGCAGGAGCTGTTGCACCAGCAGCATCCGCATCACCAGCAGCATCACCAGCAGCACCTGCAGCAGCCCCAGCATCATCACCATCTTCAAAGCCATCACCATCATCTGCAGCCGCACGCGACTTCGGCGGCTGCGGCAGCTGCGGCAGCGGCCGCGGCGGCGGATTATTCGGCAGCCGGGACGGCAGCCGCGGCGGCAGCGGCCGCAGCAGCTGGAGTCTACCAGAGCGCCGCCTGGAACGCCGCCGCCGCCGCCGGCCTGCAGAGCCCGGGCGCCGCTCCGTCGGTCCATGGCAGCAGCTCCGCTGTGTACGGCGGCGGCGGCGGCGGCAGCGGAGGCGGCAGCGGGCCCGGCGGCTACCATCACGACTCGTACGGGCGGCCCGCCGCTCTGCCTCACTACCACCCCCAGTCGGCTGCGGCGGCGGCCGCTGCGGCGTCTGCCCCGCTGTCCGGCCTGCCGATGCCGCTGCAGTCGCCGTACGACATCCACGGCCAGTACTGGACTCGCGTAGCCTAATATTCATCCCAGCAGCTGACCTGTTGCCCACGAGTGAATTTGAATTCGCGCCAAAACTCGCGGAATTTTTCGTTAGCAGTTTCCGGTTTGTTTTTTACCTGAACAAACCATGTGATCCAGGAGCTCTTATAGTTGGCTGAGTAACTGAGTTGCTTGAAAACAGTTTAAAAAACGTTTAAATTTAAACTTTAAAGATGCCCGCAGCACTGAGCTACTGTTATCAGTAGCATGCAATGCAAATATTCGAACAGTATATAGTTTCTGCAGCATGCCATGTATCAGTAGATGAAGAACCCAGCCACTTAAATTACTTTTGCCTGCTCTCAAGTTGCAATTCTCTGCTTTTTTGAACATTCTAATATTGTACAAAATTGGCGCTTGCATGCACCGAATCATCCCAAAATATAGACTGAAACCAGTTCTGCCATAGAAACAGGCGCACTCCACCCGATTTTGCACCCACCTGCTCTGTACATTGGCGCACAGAATCTGCACAGGCGATGAATGGCCCACAGTTACATCTCTATTGTTACTGATAATTATATTACCTGCGATATTAATGACTGCCATAAATAAATACTTGCAACTAAGCAATCTGATTCGCACCGCCAGCTAATCCTTAGAAATATGTGAATACAAACACCATTAACGGCCGCGACAGCTACATTTCTTCGTTTAAAGTCGTGACATAATGCAGTTTATAATGAAGATCACCTAACAGATTTTAAAAAGAAAACATGCGCAGAAAACTTAAGCAACATAAGTGTGCAGAAACCCCCCGGACACCCAATTCAAACCTCGGACACGCAGTTCCGAAACTCCTCGAATCCCGGACATCCAGCCCGAACCCTGGACACTCAACTCCGAAATCCGGGACACCAAACATCGAACCCCGGACACCCAATCCCAACCCAAACCCTGGACACCAGTCTTATAAACCCTCGGACACAAAAACTTAAATCCCGGACACCCAACTTCGAAACATCGAGCCCCGGACTTCAAACCTCGAAATCCCGGCCACTAAATCTTGAATCCCGGACACCCAACCTCGAAACCCAGGACACCCAACCTTGAATCCCGGACACCCAACCTTGAAACCCCAGACACCCAACCTTGAATCTCGGACACCCAACCTCGAAACCCCAGACACCAAACCTTGAATCCCGGACACCCAACCTCGAAACCCCGGAAACCAAACCTTGAATCCGGGACACCAAACATCGAACCC